>MU210558.1:148171-158710 GCA_017315185.1 Bubo scandiacus
TTTTGTGTGTAGTGCTATACAGCCAACCTGCAGTTTGTGCATTTATCATAAGCAATCCTAAAGAATCTGTAAATGTTACGTAAGAATAAACCGTATTATTCGTGAACCTGACTGCTTCTCTTGAATGCAACTGGACCTACAGCATTCGGGCTGTTTGTGCATCTGGTGTCAGGCCTATAGTTACAGCCCTAATTGTCATACCTATTAAGAGATAAGTCCAGCCGCCCCTAGCCCCTCTAATCTCTGAGGACCAGCTAGAACACAAGGGGATTCATCTCTTACCAAATGAATTCATCACCTTAAATGCAACACCCACCGCATGCGATGAGACAGTAGGCAATTCTGTTATGTTTCAGTGGACAAGTTCTTGCCCTTTCTTTTAAAACAATTGTCCAAAGTCCTCAAGTCTGTCCTTGTGAGCTTACATGGGAGTAAACTAGATTTACTAAAGAGCACAGGATATTGCTTTGGCATTATTATTGTGCAGAAGTTACTGAAAGTTAGGGACTAATGTTTTAATGCATTTGGTTACTGCTTCGGAGCTTTGAAGTAGCTTGCATTGCTTAACAAGACACTGTTTGGATGGGTGTCTGACCTCATCTGTAATGCAGTTCCGGATGTATGTACCCAATAATGGTTCAGCCAAGAGAGGTAAATCAGAGAAGGTGTAGGTAACTGCATCACTGAAAGAAGAGCCCTGGCAACATGAGGCAGCAGAAGCTCTACAAGTTTTCTCAACTATTAGCTCTAGTTATTAAACTACCATTATGAAATTTATCATGCTGCCTGAGAAATGACAGAACATCTCCTCAAAGGTAATATTTAATTCTCAAAGGTCAATAAACTCTTCATCAGTCCTTTTGACTTTCCCAGATATTAGTCAAGAATGAGTCTCTCTTTACAACTCATTTGCCCTAGTCCTTTACCCCTCTTCTTTTCCAATGTTTGTGTTGTCCCTCAAGTGGGGTCATTTACCCAGTGTGCAATATACCAATATACACACAGTGGGGTGCTAGGTGGTAATTCTGTCACTGAAATCGGGAATAAAACTCCTTAACGCTGGGGTTTGCATTAACAAGCAGGCATTACTTTATTCAGCTGGGGACGAGGGAATCATTCCACTGAACATCTCCACCGTATGTTGCCTCAGCCAGAACTTATATCACTCTGTTACATACTGTGGTGGTTTGACCTTGGCTAAATGCCAGGTACCCACCAAGTCGCTCTATCACTTCCCCCCCCCCTTCCCCTTTTTTTCTCAACAGGGCAAAGAGGGGAAAGAAAATAAGATAGGAAAAAAACCAACCCTTGTGGGTAAAACAAAAGCAGTTTTAATATAAGCAAAACAAAGCAAAGGTCCGTGCGTAGAAGCAAGAAAAAGAAAACAGATTCATTTTCTACTTCCCATTAACAGGCGGTGTCAGGCCTTCTCGGGAAGCAGGGCTCCAATACGCGTAGTGGTTGCCTCGGAGGACCAAGGGTGACAGACACACACACACACACCCCCCTTTCCTCCTTTTTCCCAGCTTTATACTGAGCAGACGTCATATGGTCTGGAATATCCCTTTGGTCAGTTCGGGTCAGCTGTCCTGGTTGTGTCCCCTCCCAGAATCTTGCCCACCCCATCCCACTGGGGGGGGAAATGTGGGAAAGAGCCTTGGTGCTGTGTAAGCACCACTCAGCAGTAGCCAAAACACTGGTGGGTTATCAACACCCTGCCAGCTCCCAACATAAAACACACCATGAGGGCTGCTATAGGGGAAAACCAGTTCCGGCTCAGCCAGACCCAGTACACATACATATGCATTAAATTACCCAGAACTAATTATCATATCTACATAGTCACTACACGTGCAGCTTGGGTCTCCAAGGGGCTTCCATGTGGTCTTTGGTGGTTGTTAGTGGTCGTTAACAGTCATTAGTTCTGTTTCTTACAGTTCTTGATTACTCATCTAGTTATGAGCAGTTTTCTTAAGTACCTTCTAAGATAAGGTTGTTTTGCTGAAATGGCCCTTCCTGTTTAAATTAGTAAGTATCTTACAACAATTTCTCCCTTCGAGACTTCCAAAGTAAGATCTCTTTGGGAGTCTCATTCTACATTTACTCATAATAGTATCATTTATCTTGTCTGTGACCCCTACTCTTCTTTGCTAAATATCAGGTAATAAGCAGAATGTATTGAATCATGATGCAACATAATATACACATCACTCCTATTCCCAGTATGGCTATAAATAGCTTCTAAAGCCATTGTAGATCTGGTAACTAAGAAGTGAGCCATTGCCACCTGGATTTCTCTTTTGTTTTTTCCCCTTCCTGTACTGCCTTTTCAATAGATTATATTCCTGACTGTTGGATTTTAAAACCATCTTCTATGTACATGCAACATTCTTTCCCAGTTATAGCACAAGTACCTCCTTTTCTTGATATGAGGTAGTCTAAGAACATCCTGTTTTTTCAGGGCTACTGACCTGTAATAATTCAAATGAGGTGTTATTCAACACATTGATTGTAGTGTTGGCTAGCTGCTCCACCAAGATACTCAATTTGTTTATGTAAGTTCCATATATTCGTGCACCACACATGGGGCACATTATCTACAAAAATCGGTCTCCCTCACTAATCACTGGGTGCTCTTTAGTGTCTATCATCCTTTTATTCCTGGGATGTCTCTTCAGCAATGTTTTTGAGACTTGAAAAGGTGGGGCTAATATCCCCATGTAACAGAAACCATATCATCCTGGTGGAAGCCATTTGTATGCATTATTTCCACAAATAAAGTAAGTTCAAGAGCGAGAAATATGGTATGTTTTTCCTTCTTTCCATCTTTTAGTCCAGCTGTAACTATTAGAGAATGTGTACAGTGTCTGTGGCTGGAAACAGGATTTATAACAGACATGGTGACATTGGTGGTGGGTGTTAAATAGTGTGTACAGGTACTGTTGCCCGCTTTCCAAGATTTTGACCAAGAGTTATCCTTCTCTATTTTATAAGATATGAGCCTGATTTTCTCATGACCTCGTACAACTATTGGTTGAGGTGTTTCAGACACAGGGTAGGTATTTTGCGCTACAGGTTTTATCATGCCTTTATATTTTTCTTGGGTACAATTTTTATACATAGTACTATAAGCATTGTACCTGGTTCCATTGTATTCTTCCCAATATCCTGCACATACTTCTGGCACTCTCCAGGGAAATCCTGTGCCCCCTGTCATTATTTGTGAGCAAATCCAACAATCAGTCATATTCACTGCCTTTGCAAAGCTGTTTTTTAAGTTCTCATATGTGTAGTCATGACAAACTCCATCAATTATGGTATCTTTCCCCACTACACCCCATCCCCAGACACATAACATGAGAAATGTCCTCATCTCTTTGTTAATCTTATCTGTAGATCCTCTGCTGATTTCACTCTCCACTGAGGTTCATCCGGTGTTGAGGCTGGTTTCACTAGAGTGACATGCATCCATGAGCTGATCCCTTCCACTTTGACTGCTGTATGGGTGATCAGGAGGACTTGGAATGGCCTTTTCCACTTTTCTTTAAGAGGTTCATTGCCCCAGATCCAGATGTACACCAAGTCTCCTGGATGATAGGGCTGTGCTTGAGAATCTAGGGTCACTGGGGAAGCTAAACCAACAAATCTATGCGAAGATGAGAGTACCTTTCCCAGAGATATTACATATATCCCTTAAGCTATGGTTTCCCATTATATGACTGTCCCCTGGAAAAACAGTTATTTGGTAGGACCTTCTGTATAATATTCCATATGGGTTCACATTTTCTTTGGAGTTTGGTTGAATTCTTGTTCCTAATAAGGCTAAAGAAAGAGCCATCAGCCATTTAATTGATGTTTCTTGGCAGACTTTACTCTTAGGCTCTGATTCATTATTTCCACCATCCCACTAGATTGTGGTTTCCATGGGGTATGTAGGTCCCATTTGATTCCCATTATTTTAGACACATTCCTCACAACCTCTGCTATAAAATGGGGTCCTCTATCTGAGGAACTCCAAATCTGGGTATTATTTCTCTTAATAGGACTTTTTCTACCTCCCTAGCTTTGTTGGTGAGACAGGGAAAAGCTTCCTGAAAGGCCATCCTGAAAAGGTATCTACAACTGATTACATTTTGGTAACTCAGAAAAATCTATTTGCCAGTATTCCCCTAGGGCTTGGCCTACCTCACTTCTCTTTGAATTTTCAGATTGTTCATACAATTACATCAGCTAATGTTTTCATTTTTAGTCCTATAGCATATCCTTTAACACTTGCAGCCAAAGCATCTGCTCCCATGAGATTCACTGTGCGTTTTTTTCTCTTCAATATTTCTCAATACTTGTCCATCTTTAGTTGCTCACCAACCTTCTTCTGATTTGGTTGACAAGCTGATCCTCTTCTTTTGGAGTATTTTGGAGGTTCCCACTGAACTTTTCTCAAAGGAATCAATGCTCTGATCAATTATCCTTTTTCTGCAACTCTTAGTTTCCTCAGCCTTTCAATTTATTCTCATCACTTCTGTTTATCCTTTCTGGTGGGCTTTGCAATGCACAATTGCAACTTCTGTTGGTTCTAGAACAGCTTGCAGCAATTTTAGAATCTTTGATCCATACTTAATAGGAGCTTCTTCGGAAAACAGTAGTCCACGCTCCTTCCAGGTGGCTCCATGCGCATGGACCACTCCAATCGCATACTTAGAGTCTGTGTAGTTGTTTACTCTTTTAGCTTTAGACAGCTCCAAGGCTCAGGTTAGAGCTATAATGAGCAGAAGTGTTGGGCAGCAATGCTCGTGCTTCAATTTCTTCTTGTAGTGTTACCATGGCATATCCAACCTTCTGTTCCCCTTCATCCTGAAGCTATTTCCATCTTACCGTTCTTCCAATTCTTTGTCAAGTACATTACCAAACAGGTTCGGGCTATTCTTGAATCCTTGCAGCAGCACAGTCCAGCAGAATTGTACTTTCTTACTGGTAGTGGGACTCTTCCATTCAAAGGCAAAGATCTTCTGGCTTTCCTCCAAGGGTATTACAGCATCCAAAATTTCTTCTGAGATCCTAGTCTCTTCCTGTTTCTTTTCAGTCAATAGATGCAATTGAGCTTTCCACACTGTCTCCTCAGGCACGTGTAGCTGAACAGACTCATCAGAAAATGCTAGCTGTGCTCTCAGTTTACATAATAAGTCACATCCCAGCAATGGGAGTGGGCGCTCTGGCATATATAGAGATTCATGAGTTAATGTAGTACTTCCAATTGTACATTCTATAGGTTTTAAAAATGGCATTAAAGATCACTTTCCCATGACCCCAACAACTGTCATATGTGTTTTACTTAAAGGTCCCTTACAAATGTTTACTACTGAATGGGTTGCCTCACTATCTACTAGAAAATCAATAGTTTGTTCCCCAGTTTGTCTGGAACCAGGGGATCAGCTGGGGAGATTTTTATATTCTCCCCTGGTCCCCATCATTCATTATCAGATGTTCCTGATAGTCAGGTTAACATCTGATTCTGGCCCCCCTTTTCCTGAGGATTCAACAAATAATTTTTTTCTCTGTGGTCATTCACGTTTCTTGTGCCCTTCTTTCCTGCCAAAAGCACACAGATTATGACCCACAGGGATACAGTTCAAAGAGTTAACCCTGTGTCCTCATTCTCTGTTCCATTCACCTCTACTTCAGCCCCTTCCTCTGCCTCCATTTGGACTCCCAGTAACTGTCCCTGCCAGCAGCGAAGCTTGTAATTCTATTCCTTTATGCTTCTCTTTGAGTCTTTCCCTCTTTTCTCTCTCATCTCCATTATTGTAAACTTTGTATGCTATTTCCATCAATTACAATACAACATTCCTACCACTTTTGTGCAGTACATTGACTATGGTTAATCAGCATACAAGTTATTAGTTATTATATACACATTAAAGTACTCACTCCTGAGCTGGAAGTGGGCTGGTCTTCATCTTCACTGTCACTACTATCCTATTATTTCTTTTTTTCCATCTTTTTCCGTTAATACTTTCTGCTAATACATACATTCCATCAGCATCATACATCAACAATCTACATTTTTTACAAGATTCATGATTATGTCTTAAACAAAAACAAATCAACTTCATCCCATTTTTCAGTTCTTCGACAAAACAACATTAATTGCAATATAGTATTATATTTTAAAGATCCATTTTCAGGCCATTTTTCACCATCCTTGAACTGATACTGCGGCCACCACTGAATTCAATTTTTAGTCAGGGGATCCCCTCCAAATTTATTCCAGTTTCTCACGAGGCATCCTAGAGTAGAGCAGAAGGGTGTCTCTGGGGAAGTAGTAGTGCCCATTTTGGTACCAAAAAATAATTTTCTAAACCAACATTTCATACACCAAAATTCCAAATACAAAATGAGGGATGTCCTTCTTCATTATCAAAACAATGTGTAGAAACAAGACCATGCTACTGCCATGTGTCTTCGTGATATGACTTATGCAGAGCTCAAAACAAAATAAATATTACCAAATGACACTTCTTACCTTCCACCCCCCTTTTCCTCATACTTTAAAAATACCTCTTTTAGTAACAGTGCACCGTTGTGTCCCTTGCTGTCCAACTGTGGGAGAGGAGCCAATGGAGTCCCTGATCAACAGGTCGGGGTGCACTGGAGTCCACTCCATTCTGTTCTTTCCATTGGGCAATCCCCATTGACAGATGATCTGGGCAAGGCTGTCAGTGCAGTTCCATCTCAGTCACTAAAACTGTTGTCCCTCAAGTGAGGTCATTTACTCAGTGTGCAATACACCAATATACACCCAAGCAGATGTATTTATTTATTCCATGTCTGCACGAAGTGGGATGCTAGGTGGTAATTCCACAAAGCTAGCACACTGCACAAAAGCACTTCAATGCATTTACACACTTCAGATTACATGAATACACATTTACTGTAATGACCATTGGTTAGTTTCTTATCACTCTGTCCCTCACTGGTTAACAACATGCTTCATCTCGATTTAAAGTTACAGTGTCTTTTAATTCTTCTGCACAAATACAAAGCGGGACACACACACACACACACGTCTTCTTGATCTTAAACTGAGTCAGCTGTCACAGTCTCGCCCCTACTGCCTTTATCTTTTCCCCAGTTACTGCTAATTTTCTTCTCAGACAACCATCTATCTTGTGGTGTCTCCTGGGGCAGGATGATCCCCTCCTATCAGTCTTTTTAACGTTAACCAGATATGTATAGTTTCTACAAAGTTGGAGTAACTGTCTCCCTTATCTCCAGGTTCCTTCTTTTGATCACAACACTTTAAAATCAATGACTTACCCTGTCATTGTTCTTTTTACAAGTTCAGAATGAGCAGAGTAGAAAATTTCCTAGGGACATAATTTGGATCTTTCTCTGACCCAAGTCCTACTCCCTGCAGACAAAAATGGCCAAGCAGATTTCAATAAAAAGCTATCATTAACACATTTTCCCAGTGTGTGTTCAGCTACAGAACAAAACATCTCCAGAGCTGCCTAAGCAGTGTGTATGCTACTTGTTAGAGCAGTATGGGTCTGTACGCAGTAGGAAGGTAAGATACAATTAATTGGTTTTTGGCTGGACAGTGTTTTGATTTTTAGCTTAGACAATTAAATTCAAGTCCTACATTCCTGTCCACCTTCTGGGAGGAATGTAACAGAGACTTTGTCAGTAAAGATACACATCAGCTTACTGATAGAGAAGTGCTCATGGTTGCAATATTTAGAGTTAAATATCTTCAGGTAGCTGAATGTAACACTCTTCCTTCTGTAGTAGTTCATTCCTGGGATAGTACAGCTACCCCACTTCAGTATTGTAAACATACATTCTGGCCATTTATGCATATTTTACATAAAATCTATGTACTTTTTAAAGTATATACTTTTTTTCAGATTTCAGGACAGAACTGACTTTTAGCACAACATATGTAAAAAAACAATTGACTAATACATTTTAATGTTTCAAATCCAATGGAAAGGGAGCTCCTCACTGAAGTGCTACTTAAAATAATCTTGGTTTTAAAGAACTGTAAAATATCGGCTTCTCTGACATGCTTCTAATTTGTCTGAGTATTTAAAGAACAAAGTAACAAACCAGTACTTAACTGAATACCAAAAAGAGGGGGAGTTGGGGTGCTGCAGCTGATGTCACCCTGTTAAAACACTGACTTCCTTTTAATCCGTGGCTAGAATAGATTATTTTATTTAGTGCGCACAGTGCATATAATGAACTGTCTCTGCAAACTGAATCTTTGGGAGGTGACAAATGGGGGTGGGCTGGGAGTTTGCCTGTGGTGATTTTTTTTTTTTTTTGCTTGTTTGCTTGTTCCTTGTTTCTGTACTCCAAATTATAGTAAAACTGTTGATTCTTCTCATTACAGCTTAAAAATGAATGATCCTCAGATATATTTATTTACAGAAATACTTCTTTTGTTCTTAGTAGATCACAATGCCTGAAGGAGGAGAACCCAGATAGCCACTCACCATTTCACAGCAGAGAGATTAAGCTCCTTATTTGTTGCACTTGGACTCACTGACCTATTTACTGATGGAAATGTGGTTTTGGAAATAATCTGATATCAGTTTTGCAGTACTCTAGTCAGAATCTTCTAGCCTCTGACAGGGCAGAGCAGTTGGTATAAGGGTTGTGATTATAGTTGGTTGGCACTGATGGTAAAAAGAGGAAAAGTTTTAGTGTTAGGAGAGTTTTCAAAAATGAAGATAAAATCCAATTTAGAAAAATAGGAAAACTTATAGCAGGAAAATAAAGTTTATTTTTCTTCATAAGTTATATTTACTTTTCATTAGATGTCAGAAATCATTCTCAGTCATAACAAGACAGGTAAAGCAAAAATGAGTTGTTTCTTGTCCTCTCTCTTCCTCACACATGTTTTGTCTCTACTCACAACCAATCTTCCTTTTCTCTCTCCCTCTCTCCCTCTTTCTTCCCCCATTTCCTCTCTTTCATGTTGCCTCTGTCACTATTTCTCACTCCCTTTCTCTCTCACAGACACTCTGCCTGTGACCCTATCTCCCTCCTGCTCTGCCTCTCTCCCCACACCTGGTCACACTTCTTTCTCTCTCTCCCTCCCTGCCTTGGTAATAGATTTTCTTTGGATGTTTTTCTCTCCCTAGTTCCAAATTTTTGAACGTGGGGATTAACATCTTTCCCTTCCCTTTACCCCCCTGAACTTACAATAACAAAGCTTATTTTTTAAAAATCCTTCCTGTCTCCCAGACCCTCAAAAACTTAATGTATGGATTTTGTTAGGGAAGTCATAATCATGGTAAACATACAGACTTAGCTGTGGTAAAACAAGCAAAACAAAAATCCTGGCATATTGAAAAGGAATACATTGCAATTTTAAAAAGTATGACACTCCAGTCTCTGATTTTCTACTCCACTGTTCATTATTCTTTTACTTGCCTACAAGTTTGTATTTGCAAACAAGTATTCTGCTTTGCAGCTGAGTGTCTCAACTGAAACTGGACTACATGAGTAGTAGCTAATTTGGATGTTCAGTCCTTGATATCTGATGATCTGTTTTCTGCTTCTTGAAGTTTAGTCAGCTAAGAATGTAGAAAACTCTCTTGGACCTCCTTGCTGTGTCCCTAGGCTCATGACATTGGTTAAATCTTATTTGGTAAGAGCTTTTAAGTTTATATGCATGAAATTTAAGAACAAAATCCTAATATTTACTTACAATACCTGTAAAAGTCTCTTTTATTTTCAAAATGACATTTGCATTTCTTGTGTCTTCAGATCAATCCCTTGTCAAAGCAAGATATTTTAAATAACTCATGCAAAAGTAATGAAATGGAAAATTCACCTAATAAAGCTGCTTTTTTACCCTTAGTTTACAGTAAATAGTATTTACAATGTAAACAGTTTGGACTCAGCCTGCCTCTTTGTTAGAACAATTTAATTTTTTCTGTGGAATAATTGCCAACAAGACTGTATTTAGTGTGAGCTTTAAGAAATAAAACCAACCTCTGGATTCTTCTATAAAGTGACAGTTCTTTGGCTTGCTATTATTGTTATCCAAAGAATGCTATTAACTGAAAAACTGTATTCTTCCAATATACATAGAAATTTATTTTCTCATCTACAAGCTCTTTATTTGACTGATGACCTATTTAAATAAGCTATAACTGACTCTTGTTTAGGTAGACATGTAGGTGATATCATGCAAGGACAGTCTGTGATTATGTTTTTTTTTTTTAATTTCCTAACTGTTTATGTAAAATTCTTGTGCTTCTTTCCATTACAAAGCTCTCTTCTTTCTCTCTCTCTCTCTTTCTTTCTTTCTTTCTTTCTTTCTTTCTCTCTTTCTCTCTTTCTCTCTTTCTCTCTTTCTTTCTCTCTTCTTTCTTTCTTTCTTTCTTTCTTTCTTTCTTTCTTTCTTTCTTTCTTTCTTTCTTTCTTTCTTTCTTTCTTTCTTTCTTTCTTTCTTTCTTTCTTTCTTTCTTTCTTTCTTTCTTTCTTTCTTTCTTTCTTTCTTTCTTTCTTTCTTTCTTTCTTTCTTTC
>MU210558.1:158810-288477 GCA_017315185.1 Bubo scandiacus
TTCCTTCCTTCCTTCCTTCCTTCCTTCCTTCCTTCCTTCCTTCCTTTTCTTCCTTCCTTTTCTTCCTTTTCCTTTCTTTCCCTCTTTCTGTTACCCTATTTTAATTTTTACATGTTTGTTTTTTCTTCAAATTAAATAAAATTTCCTGGCAATTTATTATGGTTTAGAGGGGAAATGACAATGTTCAGGTTCTCTCTTCTTTCTTTACTAAAGAGTATATAAAAAAGAATAAATTATTCTTCAGCCCAATTTTACTCACTGGCTATAATGATAGAGAAGTAGTAACATAAAAATCTGAGTCTTGAACAGTCATCTCTAGAAGATGATGATATATTAAACTTCCAGTTGTGTCTGAAATGCAAATATACCATTATTCTCCTTTACTTGTTTACAACTAGTTTAGCTTTGCAACCAAGTATATTGTTTTCTCAGCTGAGTATTCAGCTGAGATTTCTCTGCGGGAGTACCAGATAATCTTGAAGTTTGTTTCTACTGATGATCTGATTTCAGCTGGTTTGCACAGATTTTACTTTTGAAGAAGCTGCAATGAACATCGGAATCTACGTAACAAACTGAAGTACGATTAAAAGGAACAAGCTATTTGGGAAGAAGAGGGAACCTGTGTCTCACTACTACGCAGTCCAAAGGGAAATTGACCATAAATCAAAGTATTAGCCAAGTGGCTATCAGAAAACTGATAACAGAAATGGAAAGCGGCCCTTAAGAGCTGGCTTGAGAAACACTCTTCTTTCATCACAAATTATTTATGTCATCCAACTCACCACTGTAAAGAATAAAGCAAGTAGCAAGCATGTCTAGGTACATCAGACTGGACACCTCAATAACTAGCATATATTGATCCATGTTGCACTGCTATAATCTAGAACGGTGCGTAACTGGGATGATGGTGGGCATATATATGTAACCAGGAACACAGCAGCTATGTCACATATCTAAGAAAATGTTTTAAATGATCCCTGTCTAATTACAGGCTCCTACCATGGCTTCTCTGGAGATTGGTAATATGGAGTTCCAGGTACTTTAAAAATCTTTGCCTGTGGGAAATGTGTATTTATTGACTAAGGCTGAACATGGTTGAGTTTAATGTCAGAAGAAATGGAGTTTCTAGGAGGCCAAGGGAAGGTAAAAAGATACAGCAGGGGTAATATCACAGAAAAACAGAATGAAGAAGTAGCAATATATAATGGAAACTCCTCCTTTTCCTTCAGACTTACTGTGGATTTTGTGTGTGCATAAGCTGAAACAGATGGAAGGTGAAAGAAAGGACCTTCCTTCAGATGAATGGCAGCATTGCAAACTGCACATGTGAGAAAGGAAGTATGTTCACCCTCACAGTGCTAAAAACCTTTTTACAGACACTATCTGAAGTCTCCAAAGCCTTTTAAAGCATCTGCAGCAAAACAGAAAGAGGTCATCATCACCTTGACCTCACCTTGTATCAAAAAAGAATTAAACAAAACTTCAGAAACCTTTAACAAATAGCATATAATCCTTATTTGTTCACAAACTCTTGCATTTTATTCACACATGGATAGGCAGCAAATATGTTCAAAAACACAGTACAAACAAAAACTTAAAACCATTAGCATTTACTTTTCACTTCAAGGATCCTTCTCTTTTCAGTGACAAGATATCCTTTTTATTCTTTATCAGCTCAGTTTTTGGTTGTACATGCATGAATTTCGTACTGTAACAGATACTTGTACGGGGACCTATAACCAAAGATGTTTAAAGTGAGACTATTCCATTTCTGCAAATTTACAGACCCTCAAAATCTAGAAATAACACCATTTTAAATGTTGAATGTGATAAGGACAAACAGTTGTCTAGATAGGAAGTATGTTATTCTACAATCCTGTGGTGGTTTAGTCTCTGCCGGGGTCTGAGACCACGCAGCCGCTGCCCCTCCCCCACAAAGGGAGTGAAATACAAAGCCCCGGGGCTGAGGTAAGAAGAGATTTAATACAACAGTGCAACAGCAACTCAACAAACAACAACAATAACAATAAGAATAACCGTAATAACAATGAACAGAGCAAAATATCTACCAATACAGCAGTGAGAACAGAACAAATCCCACAGTACACACGGTAACCACGGTAACCGACTGTCCCACTTGGCTTTGGCGCCAGGATGTGAGGTCAGCGTGGTGTCTGAATAACCCCGCTAGAGCTCCCCCCCTACTGCTGGGAAAACTTAACCGTATCCTGGCTAAACCAGGACAAATCCCCTGGAATGATTGCTTTGGCTTAGCTTTGGATATGGAGGGTACAGATACCTCCCAAAACAGAGTTAAGCTAGAATAGGATAAAACTTTACTTGACAGGCCTCTAAAGCGTTGGTATCCCAAGGAGAAAGGGGAAGTTCTGGGGAACTGGAAGATGTCCACTTCCTGCAAGTGCAGGGTTTTATTTCTCTACCCTTACAATGGCTAATGATGATGGGACCAAGTGGAGTCTGTGTGCTTTGGTAGCCTACTGTTTCTTCAGTCTTTTCATCCATGACTCCTTGACTGGATTTCTGAGGTCTTATTTTCTGCTTTTTCTCCTACCCATCTGCTAGGGAGTCACAAGACTCCCTAACAGTACATACAGGATAACTAAGATATTAATGTTCTTTAACTTCAGGAAACTAACATACTAGGAAATGGTTGTCTTCCTGCTGATGTTAGTCTGTTTCTGATCAGATTGTCTACAACACAGAAAAGTCTTTAAATAGTTTTCTGTTTTGATCCCAGAAGTTCTTCATTTTGTCAATTCCCAACTGACATGGAATTACTTTCTTGCTTTACTAATTGTGAATGTGCACTTGCACCTATTTTGTTTCATAGGTTTAGAACACATACATACATAGATATAATAGATACATATATATAAAACACTAAACTTTTGAAGCAAAATGTGTATGTATTAAACATATATATATAAAACCAAACTGAATTGCATATATTTCCTGCAAGATTTTTAGTTACTTACAAAGTGATGTCAATTTATTACTTTGGTTTATGAGTTATGTGTTCTCAGTTAATTAATGCCTTTTTTTTTCCCTGTAAGTTTTGTCTTCCTTTCTTTCTCAACGGTATAGAAGCCCCTGATGTATAGACTGAGATGAAAAAATAAATCTTTTATTATATTGGCTGTTACACAGCAGATACTTCATTAGCTGTGCATTGTCTACAGCACTGTTAATCATTACCAGGGCAATTATTCTAATTTTAGCAATCCTGTCACTTGTTAGTTAAGTGGCCACTTCTCTCTAGAATTTTTACTCAACACAGAGCAGTCTTTCAGCCTAGATATGTTCCTCATCTGCAAGCTTTGATGAAAAAAATGGTGATTTACCACAGGTGAAGTTAATGTCTCCATGTGTACTCTCCTGCTGACACACTTCACATTTAATTTCTGTTCTGTTTGATTCTCTTCCAACAGAAGAAAAATACATAATGAAAGCAAGAAGTCAGCTGTTTCAGATCAGACTGCAAAAGACTTTCTACACTGATATATAGGAGATAGGAAAGTTTGGTTCCTTCTTTCACTTCCTGGATGAGTGCTTATCTGAATGATGTAGAAACAGCAGTGTGAGGGAAGAGTGGTTTCATGAAATGCAAGAGTTTACATTTGGAAACTTCATCTGATATTGAAAACACATCTTATCTTAGAATGAGATCACTGGGGTTTTTTTATCTCAAGCTTACCAAAATTGTCCTGATTTAAGTCTGTGGGGCTTGAGAAAAATTTTGGAATGTGTTGTGCTGTAGCAGCCAGCAGTAGAGCTTCTGAAAAGTTCATATTAGCATGTGTAGAGATGCCTAAAGGTCCTGTAAATTTGGCTTTTCAGTAGGAGTTATCTTAAAACTAACTGTAAAATTGGTTAAAAAATTTTGGCTAACTGAGAACCCTTCAGCATATTTTAAAAAATTAATTCCATAGGTTTTGATGTTTTCCCATAGAGCTTGACATTGCTTCCTAAATTTAGAAGGTAAAAATAAAAGACAGGTGACCTTACTTTGGAAAGAAGTTGAGATGTTATTTTAAAACAGCGTATCTTTCAGGGTAAAAAACTTAATCAGATCAGTAACTGTAGGTCCAGCAAAGAAACCTCTGTCTCTCCTCATGAAATAAAAATGTGTATTTTGTGCTGACTAAAGAATGATAAGAATGAAGAGTTCCTACAGTTTATGATCTAATCTTGGCAGAGGTAGAATATACACATTCTACACTGTGAAATATTGATTATGACATAAAGCTGTTATTTGGATGAAAAGTGGTATAGAAGCACTATGACAAATAGCTAATGAAAAATCTAAAAATAGCCTCTATTTTTATTTTCACATATACTAAGTGTTTCAAGATCAAACATATCTCATCAAAAGTAGATACTTTGGATCTTACTTTACAAGCTGTGTTACTATAGCTGTGCTGGCTTACAGGAACAGGGCTTTCTGTGTGTAAAATTAAGCCATGCAAACTGTTTCTTAAGTTATTGCATAACTGATACCTACGAAATATATATTGAGTGAGACATGTTGCCAAGAATTTCTTTTATTTAAACAAATAAAGACAATTATTTCTGCTTCTTCAAAGTAACCAAGAAGGGTCATGATTACTTTTAAATTTGTTTGGGTAATGGAGATGTAAGTGAAAATATGAGAATTTTAAGAGGGGTGGGGAAAAAAAATTAGCCATTTGGTCACTGAACATACAAAGAACAGGAAAGGAAATCAGGCAGGTTAAGCATCAGGAAGAGGAAAGGGGTGATGACATTAATGCTGTGCCTATGAGGACGTCTTCTTTCCAGATGTTATTCATAACATCTTTGAAACAGTTTTTGATGCTAGAAAGAAGAGATAATCAGAACAAATAGTGGAAAGAAGTGATCTTGGTCTATGTCAAATTGAATTAAGATCAAGCTATTACCTTATTTACGCTATCAGAGCAAAACAACTGAATGTCTATTTTGTTCCGAAGAATTCTGTGGAAGTACCCATGGAGGAAAAATCCTGGTGTCTCATCTGTGAAGTTGGGTACTCATAAATACCAAAAAGAGGTGTATTCCTTTAGCATCCACATCATAATGGAAGCCTTTGCTGTCCTGTCAGCTAAAAGGGAGAAAAAAGTGAGAAATTCTTCTTATTGTAACAACCCCAGAGCCAAGGCTCCAAAGGAAAACCATGGTTGGAGATACTAACTAAAAGTGATGCCACATGGTATCTGATAGTTTTTGATCCCTGCTCTTTGCAGAGGCTGGGAGATTTTGTTTTCTCCTTATTGCTTTGAGGCAGAGTCTTTCAGTAACATGGTCTATTTTTGTTCTGCTTTGAGTGTCCTACCAGCTCTGACAAAGACTACTGCATCTACAATCTATTCTTATTCCTAAATGTATGCTAAAATACCATGAAAACTAAAGAATTATTCTTTCTTTCTTTATTCTTTAAAACTTTCTGTTTACATATTACTAGTGTCCATAACTTTATAGTATGATTGAAATTCTCTTAAATATTAGCATGTCCATTGATATATTTCTAGAAATTAGTTAGTCACTGTTTACCATAATTTCTGAGCATAAATGTAAAACTAGTTTACCATAGAAAAGAAGAGTGATAGTTGCAAGACACTCCATATCCCAGGAGAACAGTTAAGCTGGGTAAGAGTTAGCTGTACCTGTTGCTTGAAAAACAGTTCCCTAAAATTGTGCAGCTGCAGCCTTATGTGTATGTCAAACCCTGTCCTTCTGATACCTGAGGTTACTGTTGCAGAGGGCTCATACTAAGTTAGTTACACATCATACCTGTGGATTTCCAGGAATTGAATTAGTTGATTCATTCCAGGTTGTTAGTCATATATTGATATATTGATTTGATTTCAAGATCAAGAGACAGTATTGTTCCGGTATAGTTATATTAGCTATTTCACTAAGTCTTCAAGCTGCATGCACAGAAATATATTTAGTCAATTTTCAGTAGAATAAACAAAAAATACATAGCTATATTTATTTACAGGCTGCAACAAATATTTACAACTATTATGTTATTTTTTCAATTTGTAAGACTCTTGATCTGTCTTCCAAATTCATGTTACTGTCGTTCTCAATTTACTATTATTTTCACCACATACTCTAATATTTTTAGGTCACTTTCTACATTACTTTGCACCTTGACTGAGCAAGTTATTTTTAAAGTGTTCTTTTTGTTTTTATCTGAGGTTTTAAATAACTTCCAGATTCATTTGCTTGTCATCTAAAAAAGTTTATAGAAAGATGAAGATTTGAAAGTTATCTACCCTGTGCCATATGTACCGTTGACAGTTCATGTAACAGTGGAATTAAGCTCAGAGTCTTTGGTTCCAAAACTAAACAATTCTTTGTTTTGACCTTAAGCAGTCTCATTCATAGCTGTTAGAAACATGGAGGTTTATAGCTTCCAGAAGGCATGAAGATAGTGGATCTCATGAAAAAAACACACTTCTAGTAAATGTGGTTTTATTGAATGCTGTTGTCAATAAAACAAGTGTAAGATCCAGAATGATAAATTTAGATAAATTAAAAGATGATGTGTCGTTGTAGTGCCTCCATTATCTGAATGAAGGTTGCTGAGTTGAAACCTTTAGGATGTCCAAGCTTAAGAAGATGTTAAATGAGACACCAGGTCATTGGCTTTGGAAGGATGCAGTACATACATAGATTGATGTGTTCTACTGTAATGTAAGTGAAGCAAGTCTCCAGCCAAGGAAAACTGACATTGTTTGAAGAGAGTATCTACAGCAGGAACTGAGAAGCTGGGAGGAAGGCACTGAGAAGTGCCTGGTCAAGTAGTGCATGTCAGTTAGATAGCAGAAGTATAAAGATATCCCTAGAGGCTGGAGGGTTACTGTGATTGATCTGCAAGAGAGAAAACGTGAAGAGAATGAGACACATTATCAAAAATCCAGAATGAAACAAACCATCAAAGCCCCCAAAAATGTGAATGAAAAGATTTAAATAGCAACAGACACAAGACCAAAAAAAATTGTCTCGGACTTATGTAGCCTAAATTCCTTCCAAGTCCTCCAGCCTAGTGTTTCCTGTTTCATGGCCTGGGGCCTTCAGGGGCTTCTACCAACCTGGAATGTTAAAACCAGAGAATTTGGTCATCTGCATCTGAGCCATTCCTATCATAAATTTAAAGAATTACAGAAAGACAGGAGACGAAGAAAGTGATTTATCTATTAGGCATTACTGATATTTTTGGTATCCTCCAAATCAGTATGATGCGGACACTAAAAAGTTTACCAGTTTGTCCTTGGAAGTGCAAAAGTAATCGTCTTTGTGACATCATGTTGAGCTCAATGAAATATCGATAACTGGGGAAGAAGAACAAGAAGTAAAATATCCCCAAGAATATAACCATTACCATATTAGTTAACATTTATATTACTATAAAGCTCAGTTCTGAAACAACATTGTGGCCCACTGAGCTTGCAAAATCCACCATAAGTATACCTAATATGAAGAGCTTTGTGCTGCATAAAATTAAATAGTAGGAGGCAGTAATGCCAAGTGCTTTGAGCATTTTGTTGTTTCTTTTGTATGCATCTTTATGTGTTTAGTAATGAGCAAAATGAGCAAAATGATGACAACTCCTGAAATGTACTTCAGAGCTTGGTCTGCAACCCGTAAAGGTACTACACTAAGATTAAGATCTAGTCAGTAAACTATTTTTCCTTATGGAAGGAAACAGAATAAAATATTAACATGGGGAAAAGAAAAAGTATCAGTCTTTCCTGTGTCTTAAAACTCTGCTGAAACTGACAGAGCCAGTCTCTTTTAAGTATTAAAACAAGCTTGAACAAGTCCAAGCTATGGATTATAAGAAATGCCATTCACCCTGACTCACATTTCTGTTATAAATTTGGATACAACAATTTAACTGAGGACATTTAGTGAGCTTTATTGCTGCTGCACTTGTATTCCACTGAGGATAAAATTACACTTACATTTAATCAATTAAACTGATCTAACATCCTTTCCAACATCAGCAATCTGTTAGATGAGCTCAGGTATTGTAATTTCCTCTTGCTGTATGTAATATTCTGGTGTGCATTTCTTGTTTCTTTATGCTGCAGAGAGCAAGTCGTTCTGATCTGTTGCTGGTAGACTGTAGAATAGCAACTGTCTGTCCTGGAAACACAGCGGGAGTTTAGGGAAGGCATTAGAAATTGTTGGTTTGGTTTTGCATTTTCTTTGCAAAATATGCAGTTCAACCCACAACGTACAGTTTACCATAAGGTATGTGGCTGAGAGGGGCAACCAGTTAACCATCTTGGTTAAATCTGCAAAGAAGAGACACCTGTTTACATGACGTAGTGAATGGAAAAGAAGAATTACAGAAACAGCATAACAGAATAACTCACAAAACCAGTAGCTCTCCTTTCCCCATTTTAGAGGAAAATATCTGGGTTTTCCTTTATAATTTCCTAGGTTTGCCAAATATTGTAAATGCTTTTATCTTGTTTTGAACCTTTTTTGAACCTTTGACCTTTCAGCATATCAATGTTTGTGAAAGAGCAGATTTCTTAGTGCAATTCTCTTTTTTTGCAACAAGATATGCATCCTGTTTTTCTTCAGCATGGGTGAAAGCAGAAACAACTCCTGTGCTCACAGTCCCAAATCTCAGCTCTTGTGTAATCTGTCCATGAGATACTCTGTTCCATCCTCAGGAAAGTGAACCTCACATGTATGCCTTCGATTTCATGTAGTTGCTACTGTTAGGAGGAAAATACGTCATGCCAGATCTGACAGCCCAAGAGAGTTGAAGTTGCTGCAGCTCCATGTTTTAGTTGTAGACACAGAGAAGGTAGGGCTGACTGCGTTATTCAGGTGCATGAGATGGCTAGACAAGTGTACTGACCAGCAAACAATTTACACAAAATGGATGCTTTTTATCACCTTATTCCTCTATTTTCCCACTCTTGTCCCTCCCAAGTCACTTAAATCCATCCCTTTCCCTGCCTGTGGCTCCTGCCCTACACACCCCATCTTGTACCAAAATGCTCTTCATCTGCATGCCATAATGTGTCCCATTTCCCTTAGGCAGTGACCATTCAGTCTGAAAGGTGCTCTGGAGTTGACTCATCTTGAAGGGTCTCATGCCTGGACAATGCAGCTGGGGCTCTCCTGGGACAACTCGGGGAGGGGCCGAAACATTGTGTCCCTTCTGAGTCCTTACCTCGGTTTTCCACTTGTGTTTGTACTTCTGGGCTCTTCTGGGCTTGTGAAGATGGGCGTTTGATGGACTGATGAGTTCTGTGATGGGCCTGGACTAGGCAAGGCAGGGTGTTCTTGGGCTTCCACACAGGCTGTTGTTTCTCTGTGCTCCTCTGTGGGTGTGCAGATTAGCTTTGATCACATAACCTAACATTCCCACACTTAAAGGTAAAGCTTAAGTGAACCACACCATCCTCTCTCCTTGCACAGCACTTCAAGACATGTTTCACCTCCTGGGAGAGATCTGCTCCCACAGCAGAAGACTTAGTGCTGCTGCCAGGTATCTTCTAAGGGAGCTTGCAGGTCTATGTGGCTCAGTGGGCTGAGTCTTACATCAAAGTAGGTGCAGAATTCAAGGTAACTACTCAGTTGGAGAAAAGAGTACCACTTGTATATACTGTAGGCTCCCTTGGGCTCCATTCCCAACCCACCATTCCAGCCTTCTCACAGCAGGGGTTTCTGACCAGCTGTGTCTTGACAATAAAATCATAAAATTGGGAAGATTTCATGGCACTACTTGTCAGCCCAGGGTAACAGTATACCAGGTTGTTGCGTTTAAGGTGAGGCTAAATTTGGTAAGAGATTAATCCCCTTGTGTTCTAGCCGATCCTCAGAGTTTAGAAGGGTAGGGATGGCTGGACTTATCTCTTAATAGGTATGCCAGTTGGGGCTGTGTCTATAGGTCTGACACCAGATGCACGAACAGCCTGTAGCTGTAGGTCCGGTTGCATTCAAGAGAAGCAGTCAGGTTCATGGATAGTACGGTTTATTTTTTATGCAACATTTACAAATTCTTTAAGATTGCCTGCGATAAATGCACAAACTGCAGGTTGGTTATATAGCACTACATACAAAAAGGAAAACAATTGCTATCACACACACACTAAGTTCCCAGTTAATCACTCGGAATAGTGGAGGGCTCAAACCTTACCAAAAGATGTCCCTTCAGGGGGGGGGAGGAGGGGCAAGGAGCACAAACCCATCTATCTGTCCCTCCAACTTGGTGATGGATTATCGTCCTCTCAAGTTAGGTACAAACTTGACAAGTTCTAGGACAAGAGGTAATGGCCTCAAGTTGCGCCAGGGAAGGTTTAGACTGGATATTAGGAAGCATTTCTTTACAGAACGGGTAGTCAGGCATTGGAATAGGCTGCCCAGGGAGGTGGTGGAGTCCCCATCCCTGGAGGTATTTAAGAGTCGGGTTGACATAGCACTTAGGGATATGGTATAGTTGAGATCTGTCAATGTTACGCTAATGGTTGGACTGGATGATCCTCAAGGTCTTTTCCAACCTAGACAATTCTGTGATTCTGTGATTCTCTGAAACTTGGAGTAGTATTTATCATAGTACGTATGTGTGAGCACGGTGGACTGTGGTCAGGACATTATCTCTCGAATAACGACACAGCACATTATTTGGTGAAAGGGGTGCACTGGTTTTTGTGGGAGAAGAGGAAGGGTGAGAGGCAAGGTGGCAGACTACTGCAAAACAGTCCTTGAGAGGAGATAAGTGAAAGAATGGGACCGTGTGGCCTCCACCTCACTTCACATTCCTCCTTAGTGCCACAGCAAACACAAATCACTGGATCTTCATCCCGTCCTGTGTTTGTTCTGGGCACCATGTGTCGAGGAAATGTGTGTTTTTCAGATTTTTCATTGTTTTGCTTTTCCCACACTTCCAACACCTAACACAGGTTTAAACGAACTTTGCTGGAAGCCATATTCCTCTAGCATGCAGTCTCTCCACTTGTCACTGTACTGGGTCTGGCTGAGCCGGCATTGGTTTTCCCCTGTAGCAGCCCTCATGGTGCTGTGTTTTATGTTGGGAGCTGGCAGGGTGTTGATAGCACACTGGTGTTGTGGCTACTGCTGAGTGGTGCTTACACAGCACCAAGGCTCTTTCCAACATCTTCCCCCCCCCCCACAGTGGGACGGGGTGGGCAAGATCTTGGGAGGGGACACAACCAGGACAGCTGACCTGAACTGACCAAAGGGATATTCCATACCATATGACATCTGCTCAGTATAAAGCTGGGAGAAAGGAGGAAGGGGGTGGGGTCACCCTTGATCCTCCGAGGCAACCACTACGTGTATCGGAGCCCTGCTTCCTGAGAAGGCCCGACATCACCTGTTAATGGGAAGTAGAGAATAAATCTGTTTTCTTTTTTTTTGCTTCCACGCATGGAGCTTTGCTTCGCTTTGCTTATATTAAAACTGCTTTTGTTTTACCCACAAGGGTTGGCTATCTTATATTCTTTCCCCTCTTTGCCCTGTTGAGAAAAAAGGGGAAGGGGGTGGCGGGGGGGGGGAAGTGATAGAGCTACTTGGTGGGTACCTGGCATTTAGCCAAGGTCAAACCACCACAGTCACTAAACCTGCTTCACTCCTTTCTTCCTCTAGTAGATGATCTAGCAGGTAGAATCTCAAACATGAGTGAAGAAAGAAGTTGGAAAGTCCACACATCAATATATATACATATCTATACCTATATATCTACAGTTATATATGTATATATGGGAAGGGAATTTTTCAGCTCAGAGAAAAACCAAGAATCCTGAAGGACTGAGACTATAGTTGATACTTCTGTTTTCAAAATACATAATGTTTTGTACACAATGAAACTCTGGAAGAAATTAAAAGACATTTTTCACAAGCAATTCCACATCATGTTATGATTGATAATTTGTTCTGATTTCTGCATTCTGTGTATAATTATTTAGATGACAATATCTGCAAAGTGACGGTAAGCAGAAGATTCAAAACAGAATAAGAAGTACCACTTTGGAAACAATGGCAGTTTCCACATTAGCAAAATTCTTCATCTTGTTTTTTAAGTTACAGTTTTTACTGAAGAGCCATCCCTATTGTTGCTGTCTGTTTACATTTCTCAATACACACACAAAAAAAAAAGGCCTTACAGACAGCTTTATTCATAGCAAGAAAAATCCAATTAAATGAAAAAGTTAACACACGTGTTCCTTGACAATTTGTTACATTTTGAGTTTAAGAAATGAAAAAGAAAATTAATATACAGGATTCATTCCTGGCAGTTCTGGCTGTTATTTCTATTATATGAATATGCACTTTCCAGAGAGCTGGGTTTTAAAAGCTTTCATCTAAGAGGAAGATAGTAAATAAGATTTAATGACTCCAAATAAATGAAGTTCTTTTTAAGGGCCTTTTAAAGCAAACTTCCCTTTGATGTTGCTCATCTGGATTATGGTTTTAAAGCCAGATGTGTTTCTGACAGCAGTTATACCATCTTGTGATAATCAAGGAAGACTAACATAGTCTTAGACCACATTTATTCTATTTGCATCTAGGAAAAAACATAATCAAGATGAAAAGTACTCTTTGGATGAATTGTTCTGTATTTTATTCTGACCACATTGGAGAAATAACTGTTTAAACGTGACAGTTTTTCACTGTTGCCACAGTAGCCAAGGACCTAAAATTTGTTGACTCAAAAACTATCTTGGCAAGGACTCTAGTATATTTGGTTAAATGTTGTACTTTACATTTCTGGAACATTATTTTGGTTTTGAGGCAGACAGTGAAATAGTTCTGAACATGAAACTCAGGGATAGGAGTTTTCTTGAGATGTTGTTTGAAACAGAAAAAATAAAATCATGCACACTGTAAAATTAGAGGACAATGAAGTCAGTGGGACTTAGTGGAGAGCCTAATCGGTGGTCTTTGCACTCACAAATCAGTTCAGTTCTAATCCTGCTCTCTTCTGCTCTAAGGTATCACAGTATTTTTTTATTCAGGATGACAGCATTGCTTATAATGTTATCCATAAAACTACTGATTATACAGTAATAAATTATTTAGGGAACTAAAATAGCATTATATGTCCTCTATTATTTATGCTATTGTGCGTTTATTGTAATGACGGGGGTGGGTGCTACTGAAATCTCCCTGTCCAGCTAAAAGACTTTCACACAGGAGATGAATGAAGATGGAAGCAAAAAATGCGAGACAAAATTAAAGCAGACACTTGTATTTCTACCACTGCTGTGAAGCTATCCTAAAGAAAACCTAATGTATTTTTTCATACTACTTTAGTTCTCATTATTTGTGGGTTTTATGCAAAAACTTCCTAATATAAAACACGAGTCACAGAAGGAGGGACAGGAGCTACCTGGCTGCCTTTAACATAGGATTCAGTGTTTGCTCTTCTGAGTTTTTTCATTGGCCTGTAATATAGTCTATAATCAGCTCCAAATGTGATTTTTCGATTTTAACTTCCACATCACTGGGAAATAGGGAAATCTGACTCCTATCAGGACAATTATTAAAGTCTCTTATTTGTTGGGTGAGACTCTTACTTCTGTATTAATAGGCAGAAGACAGGCAAGTCCTTCTCATGTATATGTGTTTTAAATCTTACCAGCTGGTACATACCAATGGTCCTTTGTTATGCAGTGAAACGAAAACATATTAAGAATCAGACAGTACATCCAATGGGGAGGGATCTTCATTGCTTATCAGGATAGGAAGGACATATTGCCAGTGAAACTCAAACAGTTTTAGATAGAACAAAGGTCCTAGATACTTAACATGCTTGGGATTGCTCAAAACAGAGTTGTCAGCATCTATGTCACTTTTGGCATAAAAATTTGAATGGGTAGGTAAGCAGTAAGGACAGTTTGATGCCTTTTTGTAAGCCTAAGAACCTGGCAGATATTTACATTAATTTATTTTAATGCTTTTCTGGTTTAAGGTCTATATATGGTATGCATTGTGGCTCTATGTATGATATGTAAGTGGGATTGTTTTAGATTTTGTCAGATGTTTTGAAAAAAATACAAAACAATAACAAGAAAATTACCAGAAAATAACTTTGCTAAGGCAACTGTATTTTAACAAACCTCCACCAACATTATGAGATCAAAATAATGTAACAAGCCCCACTCTGTTAAAGTAAGTGAGTGTGTCAGCAAAAACAGGATAGAAGAGTTTATCGACACCAATGTGATGGAGATAAGTAGACACTCCTTTATTAATGACCAGGTGCGTAGGGAAGTCGTATCACCAACAATGCACACCTAACTCGTGTGGCATCCTGCTTATATAGGATACAGTAATACATACCTAGATATGTAGATATCAAGATATAATACAAATCTAGACAGCTGTAAACTAGATTTGAAGGGGGAAGGGAGCAAAACATCAGCCCATCTGAAGTGCATGTATACCAATGCACATAGCATGGGTAACAAACAGGAGGAGCTTGAAGTCATGATGCAACAGGAAATTATGATGTAGTGGCTATTACAGAAACATGGTGGGATGTCTCCCATGACTGGAGTGTGTCAATTGATGGCTACAAGCTCTTTAGGAGGGATAGACAAGGGAGGAGGGGTGGTGGGGTGGTGCTGTATGTTAGAGACTGTTATGATTGCTTTGAGTACAAGTGCAGTGAAGACAAGGTGGAGTGTCTTTGCGTTAGAATCAGGGGGAAGGCCAACAGGGCAGATGTTGTAGTACGAGTCTACTATAGGCCACCCACCCAGGACAGAGAGCTGGATGAAATATTCTATAGGCATTTAGGAGAAATCTCACGATTGCTTGCCCTTGTTCTTTTGGGAGACTAACTTCGCAGACATCTGCTGGAAATACAACACAGCAGAGCCGGACCAGTCCCAGAGATTCCTGGAATGTGTGTCAGATAACTTCCTGACACAGCTGGTAAGTGAACCAACCAGAGAAGGTGCCCTGCTGGACCTCCTCTTTGTGAACAGAGAAGGAGTGGTGGAGGATGTGGTGGTTGGAGGCCGACTAGGGTACAGCAATCATCAAATAATAGAGTTCTCTATTCTTAGGGAGGTCAGGAGAGGGGGCAGCAGAACTGCCATTCTGGACTTCCAAAGGGGTGACTTTGTCTTGTTTAGTCACCTGCTTGAAAGGATCCCTTGGGAGACGATCCTGAAGAGTATAGGGGTCCAGCAAGGCTGGTCACTCTTTATGAAGTCTTAATGGCTCAGGAGCAGGTGGTCCCCAGGTGCTCTAAGAGAAGCTGGTGACAGAGAAGGCCACCCTAGCTAAACAGGCAAATTTGGCTGCAACTCAGGGAGAAAAGGAGAGTTTACGGCCTTTGGAAGAAGGGACTAGACACTCACAGTGATTACAAAGAGGCTGTGAGGCTATGCAGGGCAGAAATCAGGAGGTCTAAACCCTAGCTAGAAATTAATCTGGCTTCAGCAATCAATGACAATAAGAAATGTTTCTATAAGTATGTCAACAGCAAAAGAAAGACCAGAGAGATCCTCCATCCCCTGTTAGATGCAGGTGGAAACATGGTAACAAGTGATGAGGAAAAGGCTGAGGTGCTTAATGACTTCTTTGCCTCAGTCTTCAATAGCAAGACTAGCTGTACTGAGGGAATCCAGCCTCCTCAGCCAGAAGACAGAGACTGGGAGAACAACCCCTCTGAATTCCAGGAGGAGATAGTCAGTGACCTACTGCATCACATAGACACACACAAGTCTATGGGACCAGATGGGATACAACTGAAGGTGCTGAAGGAGCTGGCTGGGGTGCTTGCAAGCCACTTTCCATCATTTACCAGCTGTCCTGGCTGACCAGGGAGGTTCCAGCAGATTGGAAATTGGCCAATGTGATGCCCATATATAAGAAGGGTTGGAAGGATGATCTGGGAAATTACAGGCCTGTCAGCTTGACTTCCGTGCCCAGGAAGGTGATGGAGCAGCTCATCCTGAGTACCATCATACAACACATGCCGGACAACCAGATGATCAGGCCCAGTCAGCATGGGTTTGTGAAAGGCAGGTCCTGCTTGACAAACCTGATCTCCTTCTATGACAGCGCGACCTGTTCATTGGATGAGGGAAAGGCTGTGGATGTTGTCTACTTTGACTTTAGGAAGGCTTTTGACACCGTTACCCACAGCATTCTCCTGGTGAAACTGGCTGCTTGTGGCTTGGATGGGCACATGCTTTGCTGGGTAAAAAATTGGCTGGATGTCCAGGCCCAAAGAGTTGTGGTGAACAGAGTTCAATTCAGTTGGCTGCCGGTCATGAGTGGTGTCCCCTAGGGCTCGGTTTTGGGGCCACTCCTGTTTAACATCTTTATTGATGATCTAAGTGAGGGGATTGAGTGCACCCTCAGTAAGTTTGCAGACGACACCAAGTTTGGTGGGAGTGTTGATCTGCTCGAGGGTAGGGAGGCTCTGCAGAGAGACCTGGACAGGCTGGAACGATGGGCTAAGGCCAACTGTAGGAGTTTCAATAAGGCCAAATGCCGGGTGCTGCACTTCAGCTACAACAACCCCCAGCAGCGCTACAGGCTTGGGAAGGAGTGGCTGGAGAGCTGCCAGTCAGAGAGGGACCTGGGGGTGTTGATTGACAGCTGGCTGAACATGAGCCAGCAGTGTGCACAGGTGGCCAAGAAGGCCAATGGTATCCTGGCTTGTATCAGAAATAGCGTGATCAGCAGGGACAGGGAAGGGACCTTACCCCTCTACTCAGCACTGGTGAGTCCACACCTCAATTACTGTGTTCAGTTTTGGGCCCCTCACTACAAAAAGGACATTGAATCACTCGAGTGTGTCCAAAGAAGGGCACCGAAGCTGGTGAAGGGTCTGGAGCACAGGGCTTATGAGGAGTGGCTGAGGGAACTGGGGTTGTTGAGTCTGGAGAAGAGGAGGCTGAGGGGAGTCCTCATCGCCCTCTACAACTACCTGAAAGGAGGTTGCAGAGAACTGGGGATGAGTCTCTTTAACCAACTATTAAGCAATAGAACAAGAGGTAATGTCCTCAAGTTGCACCAGGGAAGGTTTAGACCAGATATTAGGAAGTATTTCTTTACAGAACTGGTTGTTAGACGTTGGAATGGGCTGCCCAGGGCAGTGGTGGAGTCCCCATCCCTGGAGGTGTTTAAGAGTAGAGTCGACATAGCGCTTAGGGATATGGTGTAGTTCGTAACTGCCAATGTTAGGTTAATGGTTGGACTGGATGATCTTCAAGTTCTATTCCAACCTAGACGATTCTGTGATTCTGAGATCTGGGGATGAGTCTCTTTAACCAAGTAACAACCCATAGGACAAGAGGTAATAGCCTCAAGTTGCACAAGGGAATGTTTAGACTAGATATTAGGAAGTATTTCTTTACAGACAGATAGTTAGGCATTGGAATGGGCTGCCCAGGGAGGTGGTGGAAGCCCCATTCCTAGAGGTGTTTAAGAGTCTCATTGACATATCGCTTAGGGATATGGTGTAGTTCAGAACTGTCAGTGTTAGGTTAATGGTTGGACTAGATGATCTTCAAGGTCTTTTCCAACCCAGATGATTCTGTGATTCTGTGATATTAATCAAGTTCTCGTACATAAACATGATAATTCCTGTAACTCATTTTCTTATTCCCACTTCTTTCAAACCATGTACACTTGAGTCCTGAAATGAGTCAGGGGGCTGCTTTTGCGACCACCACGGACTGCTGACTCAGAAGAAAGACCCTCCCATGTCCTTGACTCAAGGACTTTGGCTCACATTGCAATTTTAACATGCTTTGTGGCCCTTTTACAATACAACTTCTAAAACAGTCTACAGGGCTATCAATCATCCTTACCAAGCAGTCTAATAATGGTACCTCGTCTACCAGTGTAACTGGTTGTATGGATACTTTAAACTAAATGCAACATCTCTATGACTACTTAAAACATTACACCACTATCTTTTATAAAAAAAAGATATTTCTGTCCGATTCCATTTAATTGATTAGTGTCCTGGTTTAGCCAGGACAAAATTAAGTTTCCCCAGCAGTGGGGGGAGCTCTAGCCAGGTTATTCATATGCCATGCTGATGTCACATCCTGGCACCAGCGCGAGACAGTCGGTTAACACGTGTGTTATGCCATCACTCTATTCCCACTGCTGTAGTGGTAGATATCTTGCTCTGTTCTTTCTTCTTACTGTTATTGTTACTGTTGTTGTTTGTTGTGTTGCTGTTGCACTGTTGTATTAAACCTCTCCTTATCTCAGCCCTGGGGCTTTGTATTTCACTCCCTTCATGGGGGAGGGGCAGCGGCCACGTGGTCTCAGACCCCGGCAGGAATTAAACCACCACAACTTTTGGTGCCCAACGTGGGGCACGAGAGGGCTGAGATAAGGACAAAAGGAGAAGGTGTGTTAGAGCCATCTGTTAGGTGTAATTTTTTCTGTTTTTACTTGCATTTGTTTGATAAGAAACGTTTGCAATGCTGGGCAATTTGCTTGCGTGCTGGGGCTGGATTAATCCTTATATCCACTCTGTGCTCCTAGTGCTGGTGTTTGTTCTCGGTGGAAAATGTATCAAGGGTCTTGTTTTGCTCTACTGGTTACTGTCTGCTTATAATGGGCTCATTTCGCTGCTTGTGGGCGTGAACCGGTACCTGTTTGCTGCCTGGTCTTTTGTTTGGGGTCTCACCCCCTCTATGGGTGAGCCAGGGTAAGAGATCCTCTCAGTTTTTGAGAGTTTCAGCTATCCCTGGAGCATCCAGGCAACCATGTTCGTGGCACAGTGTTTTCTAAATGTCTGCTGAATCTTGTTTTGGGCTGTACGGTATTTCTCCAACAATAGCACCACCCGGACACCTGCCCTTAGGGCAGATAGTTATAAATGGCTAGGTATGTGGGAGAACATGGGCAACTACCTGAGTCAGTGGTCACCCCCAACGTTCTGGGATTTCACTCCCGAACAAGTTCAGAGTCCTGATAAACTGTTGGAGCGTTTGGAAAAGGTGTGCTGCCAATCTGACAAACCCAGTGAGCCACAACTCGCTGCGATGTGCTGGGGGCTTGCCCATGCTTACCGCATTGCCCTTAACACTGATCACTGCCCTCAAGGGGGAGAAAGGGCTGCAGGGTCTGAAAGTGAACCTACTGGTACAGCAGCTGAGCAAGAGGGACAAGCAGTACCAATATCAGTTGCCCTGATATGGAAAACCAAATATACCAAAAAATCCCCTTGCAGTGCACAGGGTGATAATGAACCAGGCCCATCACAAGAGCAGGAGGAAGAACCAGAGGTAATCATCCGATCTCTATCTTTGAGTGAGTTGTGAGATATGTGGAAGAATTTTAGCTGCCTTCCAGGTGAGCAAATTTGCACCTGGCTGCTCCGATGCTGGGATAGTGGAGCTGCTGGTTTGGAATTGGAGAGGAGAGAGGCCAAGCAGCTGGGACCTTTAGCCAAGCAGCCTGGTATTGACAAGGCAATAGGCAAACAGGTTCAAACCCTCAGCCTTTGGAGGTGACTCCTGCTCAGTGTGAGGGAGAGGTACCCCTACAAGGATGATGCTCTATGTCGGTTGGGCAAGTGGAACAACATGGAGAAAGGCATTCAAAACATCAGGGAAATGGCTATGTTTGACATGGTTTATGGTGATCTGAATGATGAGCAGTCACCAGTGGATCCAGATCAGGCCCCTTGCACACAGTTGATGTGGTGGAAGTTCCTGCAAAGTGGACCAGAGGCACATTCCAAACCATTAGCAGTAGCATCCTGGTGGCAAGACACCCAGACTCAGACAGTGGACGAAGTGATTATCCAGCTCTGGCAATATGAGGGAAGTCTCTCTTCCTCCCAACATGCTTTGGTTTCAGCTGTAGAGGAACTGTCTCAGAGGCTCCAAAAATGTAAGAGAACATGTCCTACATTCCCCCAGCATGGGCCGAAGTCTCAGCTATTAGAAGCAGGCGTTTCCCCACCCAAGAGAAGGGCAGTGGAAGACACACACCACAGGGCACCCTGTGGTTCTTCCTCCGTGACCATGGGGAAAACATGAGGAGCTGGCATGGACAGCCCACTACCGCCCTAGCTGCACGAGTACAGCAGCTGAAAGAGAAGACCACCATGAAAGGGGAATCTTCTAAGAGAGACACAGCTCCAGTGTCCAGTCGGAAATCCCCCAGACAGAATAGAATGGCCAACAGTATGCTTGACCCTCTTGAGGGGACCAGTAAATCATTCTTGCAGGAGTCACTCTTAGATCAAGTGAGTGATGGTGAGCAGGATTAGAGGGGCCCTGCCTCCAGCCAGGTGGAGGAAAGGGATAATCGGATTTACTGGAAGGTGTGGATCTGATGGCCTGGCACATCAGAACCACAAGAATATAAGGCCTTGGTGGACGCTGGTGCACAGTGCACCCTGATGCCATCAAGCCACAGTGGGGTTGAACCCATCTGCATCTCCAGAGTGACAGGGGGATCCCAACAGCTGACCCTATTAGAGGCTGAAGTAAGCTTAACTGGGAAGGACTAGCATAAGCACCCCATTGTGACTGGCCCAGATGCCCTGTGCATCCTAGGTATAGACTACCTCAGGAGAGGGTACTTTAAAGACCCAAAAGGGTACCGGTGGGCCTTTGGTATAGCTGCCCTGGAGGAGGTTGAGCAATTGTTCACCTTACCCGGCCTCTCAGAGGATCCCTCGGTGGTGGGGTTGCTTAAGGTTGAAGAACAACGAGTGCCAATTGCCACCAAGACGGTGTACCGGCGGCAGTACCGCAGTAACCAAGATTCCCTGGTCCCCATGCATCAGCTGATCCGTTGACTAGAAAGCCAGAAGGTGATCAGCAAGACTCATTCACCTTTCAACAGCCCTATATGGCAAGTGAGAAAACCTAATGGCGAATGGAGACTAACCGTGGACTACCGTGGCCTGAATGAAGTTACGCCAGCGATGAGTGCTGCAGTGCCAGACATGCTAGAGCTCCAGAATGATCTGGAGTCGAAGGCAGCCAAGTGGTACGCCACAATTGACATCGCTAATGCGTTCTTCATCCCAATATCATAAGAGTGCAGGCCACAGTTTGCATTCACTTGGAGGGGTATCCAGTACACCTGGTATCGATTGCCCCAGGGGTGGAAACACAGCTCCACCATTTGCCATAGACTGGTCCATACTGCACTGGAGAAAGGTGGGGCTCCAGAACACCTGCAGTTCATTGATGATATCATTGTATGGGCGGACACAGCTGAGGAAGTCTTTGAGAAAGGAAAGAAGATAATTGAAATCCCCCTGAAGGCTGGTTTTGCCATCAAGCGACAGAAAGTTAAGGGGCCTGGAAGGGAGATTCAGTTCCTAGGAATAAAATGGCAAGATGGAGTCGCCACATCCCAATGTAGGTGATAAAGAAGATAACAGCCATGGCCCCACCAACCACTAAAAAGGACACTCAGTCCTTTCTGGGCGCTGTGGGGTTCTGGAGGATGCACTTCCCGAACTACAGCCTGATTGTGAGCCCTCTCTACCACGTAACCTGCAAGAAGAATGATTTTAAATGGGGCCCAGAGCAACAACAAGCCTTTGAACAAATTAAGCAGGAGATTACCCAGGCAGTACTCCTCAGGCCAGTCCGGACAGGGCAGAACATGCTCTACACCGCAGCTGGGGAGAATAGCCCTTCCTGGAGCCTTTGGCAGAGAGCAGATGGGGAATCCCGAGAACGACCTCTAGGCTTTTGGAGCCGGGGATACAAAGGCTCTGAAGCTAACTATACCCTGACTGAGAAGGAGATACTGGCAGCGTACGAAGGAATTCGAGCTGCCTCAGAAGTGGTCGGCACTGAGACACAGCTCCTCCTGGCACCCCGACTGCTGGTGCTGGGATGGATGTTGAAAGGAAAGGCTCCCTCCACACATCATGCAACAGATGCCACGTGGAGTAAATGGCTTGCGTTGATAACACAACGGGCTCGAATAGGGAACCTCGAGCCCTCGGATTAGTGGAAATGATCACGAACTGGCCAGAGAGCAAAGATGCTGGGATGTCACCAGAACAAGAGGTAAAACGTGCTGAGGAGGCCCCACCATATAAGGAGCTGGCAGAGGAGGAGAAGCGATATGCCCTGTTCACTGATGGGTCTTGTCACATTGTGGGAAAACATCGACGATGGAAGTCTGCGGTGTGGTATCCCACACGAGAAACCTCTGAAGCTGTTGAGGGACAAGATGAATTGAGCCAGTTCACAGAGGTGAAAGACTCCCAATTGGCTTTGGAGATTGATGAGCAAGAAAAGTGGCCGAGGCTCTATATCTACACTGACTTGTGGGTGGTGGCAAGTGCCCTGTGGCTGTGGTTGCAGCAATGGAAACAGAACAACTGGCAACACAAGGGCAGACCCATCTGGGCCTCTGAAGTATGGCAGGATATTGCAGCCCAGGTGGACAACCTCGTTGTGAAGGTGCGCCATGTGGACGCCCATATACCCAAGAGTTGGGCCACTGATGAACATTAACACAACCAGCAGGCAGACCAGGCTGCTGAGATCGAAGTGGGTTGGGTAGACTTGGACTGGCAGCGTAGATGTGAACTGTTCGTAGCCTGGTAGGCCCATGAGACCTCGGGCCACCAAGGCAGAGATGCAACAAACACGTAGGCTCGAGATTGAGGGGTGGACCATTGACACCATCGCAGAGATCATCCATGGATGTGAGACATGTGCTGCAATCAAACAAGCCAAACGGGTGAAGCCCCAGCGGAATGAAGATTGATGGATGAAATATAAGTATGGAGAGGCCTGGCAGATCGGCTAGATCACACTGCCATAGACCCACCAAGGCAAGCGCTACATGCTCACAATGGTGGAAGCAACCACTGGATGGCTGGAAATTTATCCAGTGTCCCATGCCACCACCCGGAATACCATCCTGGGCCTTGAAGACCGAGTCCTGTGGCGACACGGCACCCCAGAGAGGATAGAGTCGGACAATGGGACTCACTTCTGAAATAACCTCATAAATGCCTGGGCAGAAGAACACAGCATCGAGTGGGTCTACCACATCCCCTACCACGCACCAGCCTCTGGGAAGATCGAGTGCTACAATGGACTGTTAAAAACTACATTGAAAGCAATGGGGGGTGTAACCTTCAAACACTGGGACACACATCTGACAAAAGGCCACTTGGTTAGTCAACACAAGAGGATCTGCCAATCGAGCTGGCCTGGCTCAGTCAAAACTTCCATGTGTTGTAGATGGGGATAAAGTCTCTGTGATGCGCATGAGGGATGTGCTGGGATAAATGGTCTGGGTTAGTCCTGTGCCAGGCAAATGCAAACCCATCCACAGGATTGCTTTTGCTCAAGGACCTGGGTGCACCTGGTGGGTGATGCAGAAAGATGGAGAGGTCCGATGCGTACCACAAGGGGACTTGATTGTGGGTGAAAACACACCATGAATTATACTGTGATTTTGTTAATTTCTCTTTGTCAATGCTAATTGCTAAATGGCAGCTGGATGTGACGCACATGGTATAGAATAAAGGGGTGGATTATGTCCTAGTTCATCTAGGATAGGGTTAAGTTTCCCCAGCAGTGGGGGAAGCTCTAGCCAGGTTATTCATATATCATTCTGACGTCACATCCTGGCGCCAGCATGAGACAGTCGGTTAACATGTGTGTTATGCATCGCTCTGTTCCCACTGCTGTATTGGTAGATACCTTGCTCTGTTCATTCTTATTACTGTTATTGTTATTGTTATTGTTGTTGTTTGTTGTGTTGCTGTTGCACTGTTGTATTAAACCTCTCCTTATCTCAGCCCTGGGGCTTTGTATTTCACTCCCTTCATTGGGGAGGGGCAGCGGCCACCTGGTCTCAGTCCCCGGCACAGACTAAACCACCACAATTAGTCCTAAGAATTTCTTATCAAAATCACCAAAAATCATCAACTCAAATTAATAACAAATCAGTAACAATTAGTAACACCTGCAATTGAAAATTTAATGCCTTGAATCCTTTCCCTGTGACATTTACGAGTTTTTCTACCTGTCCAGTCAGTCGATACATCCATTCCCTGTTTCTTTATGATGCTATGGGATTCAAAGGGATTCCAGAACCCAGCCAATTTTTACTCCTGTCAAGTGTTCATTCCATGTTTCATCAGCCTCTGATCTTTTAACCCACTTTAATTTTAAATTTTCTAAGGATCCTTTAAAAGGAGATTTCCAAATTGGGCAGAACATTGGCATACATAAAGTAATCTGTTTTACTTTTCCATCCAAAGGCAGATACATTGTTCAGGTTCCATCACTCATTTCCCAAACTAAATGTCCTGGACTCTGAACTGCAGATCTTCTACAGTTAAACATTGTTCCTCTTTTGGGTGTATAAGGTTTTGTTAAATCAAGTCCTTGGCAAAGACACCCATATTTTGATGCAGCAGCCAAAGGTGGAATCCTCTGAATTACTAGGTGTACACTGCTTCTCACACTTCCACCAAGACACTAAATTTTCATTTTTTCTCAGTGTGCTTCCTTTATCATTTACTGATGGAAAGGCTGCAAAAATTGTCCCATCCTGAGTAAAACACCAAGGAGTTCTAGCCATATATTGAAACTGAGAAAATATAGTCATGGACCATATAGAACCCCATTGCATCTCCTCCTATGTAGTCTAATTGGTTTTGTCACACTTCCATTCCATGATGTTTCTACTTACATTGTTTCTGGTTTGTTCATCATATGAACACCACCCAACAGTTTAATATTTTCCTATTTTCGTGAAAACATAATTTAACTGTTTTTCACAATCTGCTTTATTCCCTGGGGACTCTCATTGTTTCCTGATAATTTTCACTTGTTCATACCACTCAACAACAGATTTTTGTTCGCAATGGGTAGTCTCATTTTCTCATATCTTAAATTGGTCAAATTCATTGTTAAAATTCCCCATGGAGCAGATTCACCTACTGCTCTTGATATCGGTAAACAAGCAGTAATCTGTGTTACGTTCTGCAAATTGGCAAATCTCTTAATCCTAACATCAGATTTTCTTCTGGTGTTTTTCTTAGGAGGTATATTAGCTGTTCTGTTTCTACCTGCCTTCTATTCCTCACTTTCAGGTCTAACATTTCCTCATAATTCTCAGTCGCATTTTATTTTTTGATTGTTACTTCAAACCAGGATCCCATTAGCATCAGTTTCCAGATTGAAATCAAATAAAAAACAATATCCAGTTGATATATAAAGTTAGACATATTTTAGAGTCAGTTTTGAAGTTCCCAGATCCCTACTGATGACCTTCCTGGAAGGGGACGTCTTCTTCACTCTAGTATAGCGTATCCAGACATCTGATTCTGTGATTTTGATGGCTGTAAAGGTAGTCAGCAGAATTTGAAAGGGTCCTTTCCAACATTCTTGCAAGGGTTCAGAAGTCCATATCTTCACGTAGACATACTCTCCAGGTTGAAAGTCATGTACTGGATTTTCCAGGGAAAATCTGCATTTTAGATTGCAGTCAGGGTTTTTCCTAAGGAAAGTAAATAATTATACAAATCTTATTTTCCTTTTACATGCATATTTGGATTTGATACTGGAGATTCATACAGTTTCCTTTATAGTAATTCATAAGGACTAACTGATGGGCCACTTTTTCGGTTGTACGCTGATTTGCAACAATGCCAATGGAAGTGCCTGAGGCCACTTCAAATTAGTTTCTTGACGTATTTTGCCAATTTGCCTTTTTAGACTCTGATTCATTCTTTCTACCTTTCCACTGGATTGTGGCCTCCATGGTGTATGTAAATCCCAAGTAATTCCCAGAGTTTTACAAACACTTTGTACTACTTCATCAACAAAGTATGGGCCTCTATCTGAAGAGATCCCAGTAGGGACTCCAAATCTCAGGATTATTTCTTGTAGCAACCATTTTACAACGTCTTTTACGTGAGTGGTATGACAAGGAAAGGCTTCTGGCCATCCTGTAAAATTATCAACACCTACTAGAATGAATCGATACCCATTTTGTCCAGGCAACTCTGAAAATCCGCTTGCCAATAGTGTCTGGGTTCTGTTCCAGATTTGAGTTTACCCATTTGGACCCTTTTCTTTATTACTGGATTGTTTTTCAAACACACATCACATCTTGCAGTTATTGTTTTGGCTGATCCTAGCATTTTGACTGATAATACTTGGCTTTTTGAAAGGGTTACTAAAACTTCTACACCCCAATGACATTCCTGATGTTTTACCTGAATTATTTCTCTCATTAGAAGAGGTGGTACTATTACTTGTCCCTTGAATGTAACCCACCATCTAGCTAAATTTTTCCTAGCATTCAACAATTGCCCCAATTTATCATCTTCTTCCGAATATTTAGGTTTCTCCCTTGGGAGAACTACTGTCTTGGTTGGAATCAATGCCATTTGTAAATTTATTTCTTTCGTTGTTTTTCTGGCAGACCTATCTGCTAAGTTATTTCCTCTGATTTCTTTTGTATTCCCAACCTGATGTGCTTTACAGTGCATGGTTGCCACCTGAGTTGGTTTCTGAACTGCTTACAATAATTGCAAAATTTCATCCTGATGTTTAATATTTGATCCCTGGGAGGACAATAATCTTTGTTGTTTCCACAAGACTCCATGGACATGTACTACCCAAAAGCATACTTTGAGTCAGTCCAGATATTTACTTCTTCTTTTCACTTAATTCAAGACCAGCAATGAGTTCTGCCTTTTGAGCTGAAGTGATGCTACGGAATGCATTTGCCTCTATGATCGAATTTTCAGTTGTTACTGCATATCCAGAGTACTGAACTCCATGTTCCACAAAGCTGCTGTCATCTGTGTATAACTCCCAATCAGGATCTTCCAACAGTGTGTCCTTCAAATCCTCTCAACTGGAGTACACACGTTCAGTGGTAGTCAGGCAGTCATGCTCCAGCTGCCCTTCTTCCTGTGTAGAACTTAGAAAAACTTCAGGGTTTATCAGGTTAGTTGTTTTTAAAACCACATCATCTTGTTCAGTCAGGACCACCTGGTACTTTATCATTCTGCTTGGGGACAACCAATGTCTTCCCTTTTGTTCTAAAACAATTATTACCGTATGTGGGACATATACTGTTACTGTTCTTCCCAAAGTCAATTTTAGGGCTTCTTGAATAAGCATTACTGTAGCAGCAACTGCTCGAAGGCAGGTAGGTCGTCCTTTACTCACAGTATCCAACTGCTTGGAATTATCCAACTGGTCTCTTCCAGCTTCCCATTCTCTGGGTCAGCACACCCAGTACAAGATGTTGTCTTTCATAAACAAACAACTGAAAATCTTTGGTTAAATCTGGAAGTCCCAGGGCAGGTGCAGACATTAGAGCTCATTTTAAATCTTTAAAGGTCTGTTGCTGATGTGGGGCCCATACAAAGGAAAAGTTCTTTTGAACTTCATACAATAGCTTAGCTATTAGACCGTAATTCATTATACAAAGGCAACACCACCCAGGCATTCCCAAAAAGGCCCTTAGTTCATGAACATTTTTTGGCTCTGTTATGCCACAAATGGCTTCCTTACAGTCTGTTCCCAATTGCCACTGTTCTTTTGAAATCTCAGAGCCCACATATATTAGTGTGGCTTGCTATTTGGACTTTATTTTTGGATACCTTGTACCTGTTTAGTCCAAGAAAATTTAAAAGTTCTATTGTTACCTTTATGGAGGTGGATCTTTCTTCTGCAGTAATCAGTATGTTATCCACATATTACAAAAGTAAGTGTCCAGGCTTTGGCCGTGAATCATTCTGTTTCCATACTTCAAGCTTCTTCACCAGCTGATTTCCAAAAATGGTCGGGCTATTTTTAAATCCTTGGGGTAGTCTTGTTCATGTCAATTACATTTTTCATCCTGTTTGTGGATTTTCCCACTCAAAGGAAAACAATTTTCTGATTCCCTTCTCCAGAGGTATGCAAATGAAAACATCTTTCAAATCAAGCACTGTAAACCACTGATGGGTCTCTTAATGCTGTCAACAATGTATATGGATTTGCCACTACAGGATAAATGTCCTTAACTATCTGATTCACTGCTCTTACATCTTGTACTAACCTATATTCACCCGAAGGTTTCCTAACTGGTAAAATTGGAGTATTATATTCAGATTCACATTCCTCAAGAATTTTATACTCCAAAAGTTTGTCAATCAATTTCTTAATTCTCCGTCTAACTTCTGGTTTAATCAGGTGCTGTTTAATCCTTACTGGTGTTGCACACTCTGTCAATTCTATTTTCACAGGTAGTGCAAATTTTGATTTGTCGGGTTTATCTGTTTCCTATATTGTAGGGATTACTGCTAGATCTACTTCCTGTGGAATTTCTTGTTGTTTTATTCTTTCTTGTATCATCAGGATTTCTCCTGTCTTTGACTCAGGTATTTTCAGGAGGAGTTCCCCTTTCTCAAAAATAATTTGTGCATTTAATTTGGACAACAAATCCCTTCTTAACAAGGGTATCAGACATTCTGGTACATACAAGAATATAAGTGTAATTATTTTGTTCCCAAATTTTAAATACAGGGTTTGTAGGAATAGCCTGTTTTTCTTCTTTCCCTGTTGCTTCCCTTATGTTTGCTGTTCTCATTCCCAATTTCCTTTTACAGGTATTCAGTACTGAAAATGTTGCTCCTGTATCTACTAAAAATTTAACCTCTTTTTCTCCCAGCTTAATTACAGCCAGAGGTTCAGCTGGGTTCCCCTCTCATCTCCTTCATTCATCTAAGATCATTACTCCTGCTGCCTCTTGCTGACCGCCCCTCATCTTTCGACATTCTCATTTCTAATTACCTTCTTCTTTACAGTAAGCACACTGATTTATTCCTAGAGGTGCATTAAAATCTCGGTTCCCAGAATTCACAAATCCTCCTCTTCTCCCGGTAGCCCCTCATCCTCTCCCATGTCCTCAATCTCTCACTGGTGTGCCTGTTATTACAGCCAGTAACCTATTTTCTCTAGTTTTCTTCTCCTCTTTCTCTCAATTGTTATAAACTTTCCATGCAGCCTCCAACATTTTACTCAAATTTCTTGAATCTTCTCTCTCTGGTTTCTGGAGCTTTTTCCTTATATCTGGTGCAGACTGCCCAAAAAGATCAAGGACAGTTGCATCTGAGCTGCTTCTGTTTCCACCTTCAAATCAGTATATTTTCTGGCAGCTTCCTTCAATCTTTCCAGAAACACAGAGGGAGATTCATTTTTATCCTGTCTTACCTTGTATAGCTTAGACCAATTCACAGATTTAGGTATTGCACATTTTACCCCATACAGAAACCACAGAATCACAGAATCATCTAGGTTGGAAAAGACTTTGAAGATCATCCAGTCCAACCATTAACCTAACACTGACCGTTCTCAACTACACCATATCCCTAAGCACTATGTCAACCCGACTCTTAAACACCTCCAGGGATGGGGGCTCCACCACCTCCCTGAGCAGCCCATTCCAACGTCTAACAAGCCATTCTGTAAAGAAATACTTCCTAATATCTGGTCTAAACCTTCCCTGGTGCAATTTAGAGGCCATTACCTCTTGTCCTATGGCTTGTTACTTGGTTAAAGAGACTCATCCCCAGCTCTCTACGACCTCCTTTCAGGTAGTTATAGAGGGCATTGAGATTTCCCCTCAGCCTACAGAATCGCAGAATCACCTAGGTTTGAAAAGACCTTGAAGCTCATCTAGTCCACCCATTAACTTAACGCTAACCCATTTGTGATATCAATTTAATCTCTGTCTATGCTCCCCATGCTTTGGATCCCACTGTGAATCTCCAGAAGGAAAATTTTGCTCTAAAGTTCCATCAGCCATCTGATTCATAACTGCCACTTCTGCCTGTGCCTTACCAGTCCTCAATGCCATTTATTTCTCTGTCCTGTCCAATAAGTTATGAATATTACTTGTAAATCATTCCAGTCTGGGTCCTGAGTTCAAATAATTGTGTCCACTATTCTGCCTACTCTCTCGGGATCTTCCCTATATGTCCCTGCAGCCTGTTTCCAAGCCACCAGATCCATAACTAAAACAGGTATTTTGGCATATACTGGTCCATCGTCGCAGTTACCTCTGCCTCTTTAAACCTGCCTCTCCATGATTCAGCGGCGCTCAGGTCGCAGAGACTAATACTGCAGTGTCGCGATTAGCCTGCCTCTTTAAACCTGCCTCTCCACGTGTTAGTGGCACTCAGATCACAGGGCTAATGCTGCAGGAGGTTAAGACCTTCTTGGGGACATCAGTACAAACGCCAATGTGGTGGATACAAAATGTCCATTTATTAAACTGCGTATCTTGCATATATACGTTCACCAAGTACCTCCTTCGTGGGTGTGCCCTTGACATTACAAGCCTATCCATCACCTTATCTCGTAACAAGGGAGGGCTACAGCTATTCCTTCCGTACATCGCAAGATCTTCCGAACGCCACTCCCTACAGTCTATCATTACCAACTACTTGTCTCAGAGAGGATATCACCTGTGTCTACTGCCTGGTTCTCTTAGACATAGGAGTATGAATTACAACAGCAGCTCCCTCATCCTCATCTTCTATTCCACTACTGTGAGAGACTGAAATGTCAAATGATTTTCTCAAAACTTGCTTGTGTGTGTGCTTTGAGTCACAGGGTGGTGTCAGTAATGCCTCGACCATTCATCAAGGACCAGCTGTGGCCTTTGTAATTAATCTAACTCAAGGAAGCAGGAGTGTATGGAAGGATGCACCCTCCCTGGCAGTTGATTGACAGACTCCTTAGATAAGCCCCAAAGAGGTAGACTGAGTGAAGCCAGGTGTTTCTCATCAATCTCAGGAACCACTGATCACCGGCCATTGTATAAGCCAGATAATTTGTGGCTCTATTGTATTGCTAATGACTTTGCACTTTCGCCATTGAATTGATAAGAGGTGAGCATTTCTGCCCCAGAAGCTGGATGATTGCTCAAAAAGCATGAAGTCAGCAAAAACCTGTGGGAACGGAGGGAAAACAGAGGGCAGATAACCCTCTGGATACCAGCTGATAAAACGAACTTAAAAGGCAACCGAGAACTTTGCTCGGTGCACCCACCATCAAAGCTACATCCATGAGCAACCACTACTGAAGAAATAAGGACTGAGGACCAACGGGATATCACTGAATCCATGGTGGTGACTATTCTTTCAACTCTATTCTGGATGGTTGCTTTATTTCTGTCTTTTCTTTCCATTCTGTCCTATTGATACAGAGAAATGATTACTTGTTTTGAGACTTATTTACTTATTTACTTATAGAAAACTGCTTAGCGACTTATTTACTTATTTCTAGCAAGTTACAGTATTACTTATAGTATTTTTGAATATTGCTAAGAATCCTGCTTGCCCAGACTGTTCTGTGGAATTTTACCAAGGACTGCTGTGTCCATCAAAACAAAGCAGTTTACTGTGAAAATCTACCAAGAGCTGCGGTGTTCAGCAAAATATCATGTTTTTGTCCTTGAGGAACAGGTGTGCTCTAACTAGTTGGGCCTCGGTAATGAGTAAAGATAACCATATACAGATTGTAGAAGTTTCATTGGTTCCCTTAAATAAGATAAGATTAGTAAACCGGCTGAAAAACATTTTTGTTGTTCAAGAAATTGGCTAAGAGAATCTGCGCATGCTCCGGGGGAAAAAACAAGGTGAGAAAGACTACGAGCCTCCCTCCCAAAGACCCCCGAAGACACCCCCCAGGAGACAATGCGCAGGTGCAAAGATAACATAAACTGCTGACACCAGCCTTTTGAACTAACCCAGCCTTACTCATGCATATGTATGTTTGTGTTATGTAATCCAATGAATATGTATATCCACACTCTGTAAGTTTTTGGTAAAATGTGAGGTGGGTGTGCAAGCTTTGTTGAGAAATCCCCTTGCACCCCAGCGCCGGAGTAAACATACCTGCTTTATAACTCTATTCGAGTTGTAGAGTCTGTTTTCCTCAAGTCAGTTGGCACCCCAGATGGGACCCTCTCTGTCTGGCTGCAGGACTGGCTGAGAGGGGGACGTTCTAGGAGCGCCCCAAGGTTTCTTTCTTGGAGAACCTCCCTCGCTCTACCGATATCAGCAGGGGCAGACAAGGAACATCTATTAGCGGATCAGGTATGTTGGAGAACGGGGAGACCTGTAAGTCATGAGGATACATCCTACGCGAGGTAAAGAGCCTTTGTGCTCACCCCTGGGGATGGGGTGCAAGTCCCCAAGTAGAGTGGTAGTGGGTCTGTGGGTGACAGAGTGCTTTCGACACTCTGACCACATTGGTATCCTAGGTCGACTGGGGTACTCCTAGTATGGGGGTACAGGAGTGGTGTGGCATTGCCGTGTTACCATCAAATATAAAATCTGGTACCTTTTATAATAATTTAGTCGATATCGATCAGGTGTGGATTTGTGGTAAATGATAAATGACAAACGGCTCATGGTATATGATTTATGCTTTTGGCTTTGATTTATGACTTTTATGATTTAGCAATTGTTGTAATTGGTGTTTTGATGTTTGTAGTATTTGTCATTTTATGTTGTGTGAGTAATAAGTGTAAGGGGCCCCTTTGTGTGGTTGTGTGATTGTTTTGCGTGTGTGAGACGCAGCCCAGCTGCAGCTGTGGAGTGCAGAGTTCTCTGACACGCAGTTCTATCATCTTGCGAGGGAAGCGGCCGGAGAGGAACAAAGCGCAGGGCAGACTCTGTACCAGTGGGGGGGTAGTGCAGGATGAGTGAACAATCCTTAGTACAGAGCGCCCTAGTGCCCGCCCACTGGGTCACTGGTGCTGCCTGTTTGTTCGTGCTCAGTGTTTTAAGTGTCATAGGTGAAACATCTCCTCTAGCGGGAGCAGTAATTCTGTGTTAATTGTTGTCTTGAATTTAGGTGCGTACTCTGTGGGGAGAGTGCACCCTTGTACCATCTGTCTGAGTGAGATATTGTCAGCTTAATCGGGTAGCATTTTAAGGTAAAGTAGATGAGATGGGAAGTGGCCAGAGTGGGAGAATAGTCAAAAAGAGTCCCCTAGGCTGTATTTTAAAACATGGAAGAAGATAGGGGGACGTCCAGGCACAAGTGTGAATAAAAAGACACTAATCAAATATTGCTATCAGTGGTGGCCCTATATAAATTGGATGAGGGGAAAAACGACCCCTTAATGGGTCCTTGAATTATAACACCCTGCTACAAGTGATGCTGTTTTAAGGAGGGATGAAGACTCCTATGCAGACATGTTTTTCACCCTCCAAGACCATCCTGAATATCACACAGACTGTGGCCTGGCACCCCTATGAGATCCACTGGTGCTGGCGCTGGAAAAAGAAAATAAGAAGGAAGGGAAAGAGAAAGGGGCCGAAATAAAGGATTTACCAGAGTACTATAAAACCACTGGTAGGAAGCTGGCAGGAGGAGAGTGAAAGTTTAGAGGAGCCAGAGCCAGGCTCCCCACCTCAGAGCCCCATATCTGGGGAGAAGCCAGTGGTGGTGCCTGCTGCTCTGAGAGAGGCCACAGGGCCGGAGGTGGGGGTCCCTGTCAGAATAAAAGTCCCGTTCACTTCTTTTAATCTTGCAACTTGGAAGAGTGTAGTGAAGGGGCATCGAAGCGACTCTGTTGGGGTGACCAAGCATTTTCAGTTTCTAATAAAACACCTGCGCTGGGACCCCAACAGAGGAGCCCATATGAGATTGCTAAACGCATATCGAGAATGGATTGTAAGGGGAATGGAGCAGGCTATACCGAAAACAATTAACTGTGCAGCCCTATATGCAGGGACCTAAAGATACTCCCTCAGAATTCCTGGAGAAGCTCCGTGAGGTGACACACCCCCTTAGATCCAGGATCAGAAGTGGGAATACAACAGTTAGTGTCATTATTTATAGGGCAACCAGCACGTGACATTCAAAAGAAGTGCAGAAGCTGAAACTGTCAGATAATAGGAATTTGGAGACCTTGTTGGACAGAGCATAGAGAGTATATAGCAATAAGAGAGGAGGAGATCTGCATCCTGTTGTAGCAAACCCATATACACTATTAATTAGATTAGTATCAGAAATAGCTCAGTTTACTGTACTCGACCTAAAAGACACCTACTTTTACTTGCCTTTGAGCTCTGAAACTCAGTTATTGTTTGCATTTTGTCCTGGTTTAGCCAGGATAGGGTTAAGTTTCCTCAGCAGTGGGGGGGGAAGCTCTAGCTGGGTTATTCATACGCCATGCTGACGTCACGTCCAGGCACCAGAGCGCGGGAAGAATCGGTGGACGCTTGGGTTGGCGCAGCCGGTTCTCTCACTGCTGTATCGGTATATACCTTGCTCTGTTTATTGTTATTACTGTTATTCTTATTGTTATTGTTGTTGTTTGCTGCGTTGCTGTTGCACTGTTGTATTAAACCTCTCCTTATCTCAGTCTGGGGGCTTTGTATTTCACTCGCTTTGTGGGGGAGGGGCAGCGGCCGCGTGGTCTCAGACCAGGGGCTAAACCATTACAACTTTGGTGCCCAACGTGGGGCAGGAGAAGACTGAGATAAGGACAAAAGGAGAAGGTGTGTTAGAGCAATCAGTTAGGTGTAATTTTTTCTGGTTTTATTTGCATTTGTTTGATAAGAAACGTTTGCAATGCTGGGCAATTTGCTTGCGTGCTGGGGCTGGATTAATCCTTATATCCACTCTGTGCTCCTAGTGCTGGTGTTTGTTCTCGGTGGAAGATGTATCAAGGGTCTTGTTTTGCTCTACTGGTTACTGTCTGCTTATAATGGGCTCGTTTCGCTGCTTGTGGGCGTGAACCGCTACCTGTTTGCTGCCTGGTCTTTTGTTTGGGGTCTCACCCCCTCTATGGGTGAGCCAGGGGAAGAGATCCTCTCAGTTTTTGAGAGTTTCAGCTATCCCTGGAGCACCCAGGACAGCGTGCTTGTGGCACTGTGCTTTCTAAATGTCTGCTGAATCTTGTTTTGGGCCATGCGGCACTTCTCCAACAATAGCACCACCCAGAAACCTGCCCTGAGGACAGATAGTTATAAATGGCAAGGTGTGTGGGAAAAGATAGGCAAGTGCCTGAGTCAGTGATCACCCCCAACTTTCTGGGATTTTACTCCCGAACAAGTGCAGAGTCCTGATAAACTGGTGGAGTGTTTGGAAAAGGTCTGCTGCCAATCTGACAAACCCCGGGAGATGCAACTCACTGCGATGTGCTGGGGGCTTGCCCATGCTTACCGCATTGCCCTTAACACTGACCACTGCCCTCAAGGGGGAGAAGGAGCTGCAGGGTCTGAAAGTGAACCTGCTAGTACAGCAGCTGGGCCAGGGGGACAGGCAGCGCCGGTACCGGTTGCTTGCACCAGCACAGCAGCTGAGCCAGAGGGACAGGCAGTACCAATATCAGTTGCCCCGATACGGAAAACCAAATATACCAGAAAATCCCCTTGCAGCGCACAGGGTGATAATGAACCAGGCCCATCACAAGAGCAGGAGGAAGAGCCAGAGGTAATCATCCGATCTCTATCCCTCAGTGAGTTGCGAGATATGCGGAAGGATTTCGGCCGCATTGCAGGCGAGCAAATTTGCACCTGGCTGCTCCGATGCTGGGATAGTGGAGCTGCTGGTTTGGAATTGGAGGGGAGAGAGGCCAAGCAGCTGGGACCTTTAGCCAAGCAGGCTGATATTGACAAGGCAACAGGGAAACAGGCTCAAACCCTCAGCCTTTGGAGGCGACTCCTGCTCGGTGTGAGGGAGAGGTACCCCTACAAGGATGATGCTCTGTGTCGGTTAGGCAAGTGGACCGACATGGAGAAAGGCATTCAGAACCTCAGGGAATTGGCTGTGTTTGACATTATCTATGGTGATCTGAATGATGAACAGTCACCCATGGATCCAGATCAGGTCCCTTACACACAGCTGATGTGGCGGAAGTTCCTGCAAAGTGGGCCAGAGGCACATTCGAAAGCATTAGCAGTAGCATCCTGGTGGCGAGACACCCAGACTCAGACAGTGGACGAAGTGATTATCCAGCTCTGGCAATATGAGGGAATTCTCCCTTCCTCCCAACATGCTTTGGTTTCAGCTGTAGAGGAACTGTCTCAGAGGCTCCAGAAAGTGGAAGAGGACATGTCCTATGTTCCACCTGCACGGGGTGATGCCTTAGCTATTAGAAGCAGGCGTTTCCCAACCCAAGAGAAGGGCAGTGGAGGACACACACCACGGGGCACCCTGTGGTTCTTCCTCCGCGACCATGGGGAAAACATGAGAAGGTGGCATGGACAGCCCAATTCCGCCCTAGCTGCACGAGTACAGCAACCGAAAGGGAAGACCACCATGAAAGGGGAGACTTCCAAGAGAGATGCAGCTCCAGTGTCTAGTCGGAAATTACCCAGACAGAACAGAATGGCCAACATTATGCTTGACCCTCTTGAGGGGACCAGTAAATCATTCTTGCAGGAGTCACTCTTAGATCAAGTGAGTGATGGTGAGCAGGATTAGAGGGGCCCTGCCTCCATCCAGGTGGAGGAAAGGGATAATCGGATTTACTGGAAGGTGTGGATCTGATGGCCTGGCACATCAGAACCACAAGAATATAAGGCCTTGGTGGACGCTGGTGCACAGTGCACCCTGATGCCATCAAGCCACAGCGGGGTCGAATCCATCTGCATCTCCAGAGTGACAGGGGGATCCCAACAGCTGACCCTATTAGAGGCTGAAGTAAGCTTAACTGGGAAGGACTGGCATAAGCAACCCATTGTGACTGGCCCAGATGTCCCGTGAATCCTAGGTGTAGACTACCTCAGGAGAGGGTACTTTAAAGACCCAAAAGGGTACCGGTGGGCCTTTGGTATAGCTGCCTTGGAGGAGGTTGAGCAATTGTCCACCTTACCCGGCCTCTCAGAGGATCCCTCGGTGGTGGGGTTGTTTAAGGTTGAAGAACAGCGAGTGCCAATTGCCACCAAGACGGTGTACCGGCGGCAGTACCGCAGTAACCAAGATTCCCTGGTCCCCATCCATCAGCTGATCCGTCGACTAGAAAGCCAGAAGGTGATCAGCAAGACTCATTCACCTTTCAACAGCCCTATATGGCCAGGAGAAAACCTAATGGCGAATGGAGACTAACCGTGGACTACCGTGGCCTGAATGAAGTTACGCCAGCGATGAGTGCTGCAGTGCCAGACATGCTAGAGCTCCAGTATGAGCTGGAGTCGAAGGCAGCCAAGTGGTATGCTACAACTGACATCGTTAAAGCATTCTTCTCCATTCCAATATCATAAGAGTGCAGGCCACAGTTTTCATTCACTTGGAGGGGTATCCAGTACACCTGGTATCGATTGCCCCAGGGGTGGAAACACAGCTCCACCATTTGCCATAGACTGGTCCATACTGCACTGGAGAAAGGTGGGGCTCCAGAACACCTGCAGTTCATTGATGATATCATTGTATGGGCGGACACAGCTGAGGAAGTCTTTGAGAAAGGAAAGAAGATAATTGAAATCCTCCTGAAGGCTGGTTTTGCCATCAAGCGACAAAAAAGTTAAGGGTCCTGGGGGGGAGATTCAGTACCTAGGAATAAAATGGCAAGATGGGCGTCACCACATCCCAATGGTGGTGATAAAGAAGATAACAACCATGGCCCCACCAACCACAAAAAATAGACTCAGTCTTTCCTGGACGCTGTGTGGTTCTGTAGGATGCACATCCCAAACTACAGCCTGATTGTGAGCCCTCTCTACCACGTAACCTGCAAGAAGAATGATTTTAAATGGGGCCCAGAGCAACAACAAGCCTTTGAACAAATTAAGCAGGAGATTACCCAAGTAGTGGCCCTCGGGCCAGTCCGGACAAGGCAGGAGATTAAGAACATGCTCTACACCGCAGCTGGGGAGAATGGCCCTTCCTGGAGCCTTTGGCAGAGAGCAGATGGGGAATCCTGAGGCCGACCTCTAGGCTTTTGGAGCCGGGGATACAAAGGCTCTGAAGCTAACTATACCCTGACGGAGAAGGAGATACTGGCAGCGTATGAAGGAATTCGAGCTGCCTCAGAAGTGGTCGGCACTGAGACACAGCTCCTCCTGGCACCCCGACTGCTGGTGCTGGGATGGATGTTCAAAGGAAAGGCTCCCTCCACACATCATGCATCAGATGCCACGTGGAGTAAATGGCTTGCGTTGATAACACAACGGGCTCAAATAGGGAACCTCGAACCCTCGGATTAGTGGAAATGATCATGAATTGGCCAGAGAGCAAAGATGCTGGGATGTCACCAGAAAAAGTGGTAAAACGTGCTGAGGAGGCCCCACCATATAACGAGCTGGCAGAGGCGGAGAAGTGATATGCCCTGTTCACTGATGGGTCTTTTCGCATTGTGGGAAAACATCGACGATGGAAGTCTGCGGTGTGGTATCCCACACGAGAAACCTCTGAAGCTGTTGAGGGACAAGGTGAATTGAGCCAGTTCGCAGAGGTGAAAGCCATCCAATTGGCTTTGGAGATTGATGAGCGAGAAAAGTGGCCGAGGCTCTATCTCTACACTGATTCATGGGTGATGGCAAGTGCCCTGTGGCTGTGGTTGCAGCAATGGAAACAGAACAATTGGCAACGCAAGGGCAGACCCATCTGGGCCGTTGAAGTATGTCAGGATATTGCAGCCCGGGTGGACAACCTCGTTGTGAAGGTGCGCCATGTGGACGCCCATATACCCAAGAGTCGGGCCACTGTTGAACATCAACATAACCAGCAGGTGGACGAAGCTGCTAAGATCGAAGTGGCTTGGGTAGACTTGGACTGGCAGTGTAAAGGTGAATTGTTCATAGCCCAGTGGGCCCATAAGACCTCGGGCCACCAAGGCAGAGATGCAACATACAGGTGGGCTCGAGATTGAGGGGTGGACCTCACCATTGACTCCATCGCAGAGATCATCCATGGATGTGAGACGTGTGCTGCGATCAAACAAGCCAAACGGGTGAAGCCCCAGCGGAATGAAGATCAATGGTTGAAATATAAGTATGGAGAGGCCTGGCAGATCGACTACATCACACTGCCACAGACCCGCCAAGGCAAGCGCCACATGCTCACAATGGTGGAAGCTACCACTGGATGGCTGGAAACTTATCCAGTGTCCCACGCCACCACCTGGAACACCATCCTGGGCCTTGAAGACCGAGTCCTGTGGCGACACGGCACCCCAGAGAGGATAGAGTCGGACAATGGGACTCACTTCTGAAATAACCTCATAAATGCCTGGGCAGAAGAACACAGCATCGAGTGGGTCTACCACATCCCCTACCATGCACCAGCCTCTGGGAAGATCAGGCGCTACAATGGACTGTTAAAAACTACATTGAAAGCAATGGGGGGTGGAAGCTTCAAACATTGGGACACACATCTGACAAAGGCCACTTGGTTAGTGAACACAAGAGGATCTGCCAATCGAGCTGCCCGGCTCAGTCAAAACTTCCACGTGTTGTAGATGGGGATAAAGTCCCTGTGGTGTGCTTGAGGGATCTGCTGGGAAAAATGGTCTGGGATAGTCCTGCGCTGGGCAAAGGCAATCCCATCCATGGGATTGTTTTTGCTCAAGTACCTGGGTGCACCTGGTGGGTGATGCAGAAGGATGGAGAGGTTCGATGCGTACCACAAGGGGACTTGATTGTGGGTGAAAACACACCATGAATTACACTGTGCTTTTGTCAATTTTCCTTTGTTAATGCTAATTGCTAAATGGCAGCTGGATTTGATGCGCATGCTATAGAATAAAGGGGTGGATTATGTCCTGTTTAGCCAGGATAGGGTTAAGTTTCCTCAGCAGTGACGGGGGAAGCTCTAGCCAGGTTATTCATATGCCATGCTGACGTCACGTCCAGGCGCCAGAGCGCGGGAAGAATCGGTGGACGCTTGGGTTGGCGCAGCCAGTTCTCTCACTGCTGTATCGGTATATACCTTGCTCTGATCATTGTTATTACTGTTATTCTTATTGTTATTGTTGTTGTTTGCTGCGTTGCTGTTGCACTGTTGTATTAAACCTTTCCTTATCTCAGTCTGGGGGCTTTGTATTTCACTCCCTTTGTGGGGGAGGGGCAGCGGCCGCGTGGTCTCAGGCCCCGGCAGGGGCTTATCCATTACACATTTGAATGAGAAAACACGGAGTCCAGAAGGAAGATGCAATTGACATGGATTGTGCTACCCCAGGGTTTTAAAAATAGCCGCACTCTTTTTGGAAACCAACTAGCTAAAGATGTGGAGCAATGGGAGCGACCGCATGGAATCAGGGAAATTCTGCAGTATGTAGAGGATTTATTAATAGCCACAGAGAGTAAAGATATGTGCATAACATGGACTATTAGTTTATTAAATTTTTTGGGACTTAATGGTTATCGAGTCTCTCCACAGAAAGCTCAAGTAGCTCAGCAGCAAGTAACATACCTGGGACACGAGGTCACAACTAATCAACAGACCCTAGAACTGGAAGGAAGGAGGCCATCTGTAACACCCCTCGGCCACAGACAGCTAAAGAGCTCCACTCCTAAGAATGACCAGATGGTGTCCCCTGTGAATATATAACTATGGACTCATGTAGAAACACAGGAGAACCAGTGACATACGACTACCTGGAAACGATTGAAGCCATTTATTCCAGCCGGCCAGACCTCAAGGAGGAACTATTAGAGGACGCTGATGAATCCTGGTATACGGACAGGAGCAGTTTTGTTTGACAAGGTATCCGCAAGGCAGGATACGCGGTAAGCACCGAAGATCAGGTAATAGAATCTAAAGCTCTTCCTCTGAATACCTCAGCACAAAAGGCAGAAATAATAGCTCTAACATGGGCACTGGAGATGGCCAAGGGTATGAAAATTAATATATGGAAGGACTCTAAATACGGTTTGAGTGTGGTCCATGCTCATGGGGCAGTGTGGAAAGAAAGAGGACTCCTGTCTGCACAGGGAAAACATATAAAGCATGCCAAAGAAATCCTCAAACTCCTGGAAGCAGTGCAACTACCTGAAAAGGTGGCTATAATGCATTGTAAGACTCACCAAAGAGGAAGTTCCACCCATGAACTTGGCAACACTATGGCAGATCATGAGGCCAAAAGAGCAGCTAAGGAAGGTAAAGTAGAACTTCAGTCTTTGGTTCCAGATGGTAAAATACAAATTCATTTTTCTGAACTCTGAAGAAAAGGGGGGTTTCAGTAACTTTTGGTCCTGACAGATACCTTTTCCAGGTGGCCAGAAGCATTCCCTTGCTGAACTAATAAGGCCAGAGAAGTAACAAAGGTATTGTTACAAGAAATAATAACAAGGTTTGGGGTTCCAGCAACAATATCCTCAGATCAGGGATCACATTTTGTGGCAAAAATTGTCCAGCAGGTTAGTAAACTTTTAGGAATATACTGGCAATTACATAATAACACACCCCTTATAATCCACAAGCCAGTGGTCAAGTAGAAAAATGAATCATTTAATTAAACAACAAATAGTAAAACTAGGCCAGGAAGCTGGATTGTCCTGGCCTCAAGCATTGCCCTTAGGCCTTCTAAGAATCAGAACCAAACCCAGAACTAAGGAGGGATTAAGTCCTTTTGAAATAGTATATGGGAGACCATATATGATACAAGCAGGAACATCAACCCAGGTTGGAAATGAAATACTAACATCTGTTAGTATTTCATTTCCAACCTGGGTTGATTATGTTATAAGTCTACAAAAGCAGCTGCGAGAAATAGACAGATTGGTCCTGGGGACCAGGGCTCAAGGTCTGGACGAGCCTGTACACAACATTAAACCTGGTGATTATGTATATATCAGATCTTTTTCAGATTCACCTCTGGAACCAAAATGGGAAGCTCCTTGTCAGGTGTTATTAACTTCCCATAGAGCAATCAAGATTATGGAACAGACATCATGGATACACCACACCAGGGTGAAGAAGGCCCCTAAGCCAAAATGGGAACCAACACCTGTGGGACTGCTAAAGCTTCGCATCCAAAAATGGTGATATGGGTATAATTCCTTATAATTTTACTGAACTGTAATTTAACAAGTGTTTGGGAATGGCCTTGGACAGATGCTTATTTTGGACATTATGGGAAAGAATTTATTGGGGATGAATTTGGCAACCGTTATAATCTATGACAACATGACATTTCAACCAGACAAATGGGAAAAGACAAATTTGATCCATACCTGGACATTTAAAGGAGGAAAAGAGGTACAGAGTGATATAAAAGATACGCCTTCCCTGACTCAAATTACTATCAAGAAAATTTCCAATGGGAGAATGGGATCCAGAATAGGCCAAATCCATTGTGTGACTGAGGTTTGTTGGTATGTATTTACTGCAATCCAACCAGTATCCATTATTTGTTTAGGAGGAACCAAACTAGGGGACCGAGCAGTATCTTTCAAATTCAGATTAAATATAATGCAGGAGGAAACCACAACCACTCCTGTTTATACTATTCCAACTGAGATTAATAATTCAAACCACATAGAACTTAAATGATTGAGAGCACCATATGTGTATCCAATAGGCCCATATGTAATTAAGAATGTTGGTCAACAACAGTTAATATCTAATCCAACATAGTCTCTTAAACGAGTTGAGCTACTGATGCAAAGCAATATTTCAGAGATCCAGCCAGCCTGTTCGTCTTTCTTAAAGACCTCTTACGAAGGATGGACAACCTGGATGCAAAGACGAACACTTCATACAGGGTGAACAAAAAGAGACCTAACTGGTGTTCTAGGGACAGGATTGTTTAAATAGTATTGATTCAGAAATAATAATGAACAAACTTGCTACAGTAACCAGTGACCTGAACAAAATACAATATCGTCTAAAATCCTCCCTCCTAACTTTGGGCAACAATCAGTGGCTTATGGCAAGTGCATTTCCACAATGGGAGAACCTAAATGAAAAAGATCATAAGATAATTGTAGATGCATTAGACACAATTCAAACTAACGTTTCTACAGCCCTTAGTTGTGTCCAAGCTCAATTATGGATACAATCAACAGCAGCTGCAATCATCAGGGAAGGTGAGGATGGAATCCTGCCAAGAGAATTCCGAAAGGTAATATGGGATAATGCAACAGAATTTGAAAGAAGATTTCAATCATGGTGGCACTTAGTTAATTTTACCTTCGACCCCCTTAAGAACACAGCCACAGCTTTTGTATTAATGGTATATAAAGCTTGGGTTTATAAAATATATCTGATTGTTGCATTAGGATTGAATCATCATGGAACTGTGATTTATCCCTTAGAGCACAGGGTATAGGCTATAAAAAATAAGAAGAAATGGCAAACTGTAGATGTTGAGGCCTGTACTGTGCGAGACCAGCAAGGATTCATTTGTGAAGATAACACCATCAAAGCTCATGACATTTGTCTGGACACTGAACAAAACGTCTGCCAATTCGAGATTTACCCTAATGAAACCCCAGAGACTATTATAATTTACATGGGTATGGGACGTATTTGTTTAAGAACCCTGTGTGACTTTGTACAAGTAGATGACCTTATAATAGATACAAGTAATCATTTGAACATCTGTATCTGCAATTTCGTTAGTCTTACAGGATGTGATTTCAATTATACTGCTCCTGTCACAACTTATCAATTGTTATGATCCAATTATAAATTAGTTCAAGACTGGCAGCCCACTCCTATTGGAATGGATCTGACCCTAGTAAGAAAACTTTTGCATCATGAAAATTTAAAAAGATTGATGAAACAGGTCCAAGAAAGTGGACAAAAGACTTTAATTACTGCCCAGCATGATACGGAGAGAATACACCAAATCATGAAATGAGTGAAGTCAGATGGAGAACACTATTGGTGGTATGTATTTACAGGCTATGACCCATCAGCTACCAAAATCTTAAATATACTGACTATCCGATATTGATATTACTAATAATTACGACAACATTAACAACAGTAAACCTTATCTTTTGGTGTAAATTGAAGAACCTAACAAAACAAATATGGACCTTACAGACAGTAATAAAATATAATTAAACCCTTTTGACTGCAAAAGAATTTGCTTAGGTAAAAAGGGGAAATTGATACAGAGAAATGATTACTTGTTTTAAGACTTATTTACTTATAGAAAACTGCTTAGCAACTTATTTACTTACTTCTAGCAAGTTACAGTATTACTTATAGTATTTTTTAATATTGCTAAGAATCCTGCTTGCCCAGACTGTTCTGTAGAATTTTACCAAGGACTACTGTGTCCATCAAACAACGCACTGTTCAGCAAAATATCATGTTTTTGTCCTTGAGGAACAAGTGTGCTCTAACTAGTTGGGCCTCGGTAATGAGTAAAGATAACCATATACGGATTGTAGAAGTTTCATTGGTTCCCTTAAATAAGATAAGATGAGTAAACTGGCTGAAAACCATTTTTGTTGTTCAAGAAATTGGCTAAGAGAATCTGCACATGTTCCAGCGAAAAAAACAAGGTGAGAAAGACTACGAGTCTTCCTCCCAAAGACCCCCGAAGGCGCCCCCCAGGAGACAATGCGCAGGTGCAAAGAAAACATAAACTGCTGACACCAGCCTCTAGAACTAACCCAGCCTTACTCATGCATATGTATGTTTGTGTTATGTAATCCAATGAATATGTATATCCACACTCTATAAGTTTTTGGTAAAATGTGAGGTGGGTGTGCAAGCTTTGTTGAGAAATCCCCTTGCACCCCAGCGCTGGAGTAAACATACCTGCTGTATAACTCTATTCGAGTTGTAGAGTCTGGTTTCCACATGTCACTATCGCTACCCCTCTTCACTTTAGCAATAAAAACTGTTTTGGATATATGCAATTTGACCTCATTTGTGTCTTAATCTCACTCTTGGGATCATATCAAAACCTTCCCCAACACTGGATCGGGACAACTTCATTCTGGCTCCAGTACCTCTATTGATTGATCTCTTCTACCTCCATATGCCTGCCTCTGAGATCTCTTCTATTCATGGAGGAGTTACATCTAATTCTGGTTCTACTTCATCTTCTTTGAGAAGATGTTTTATTTTTACATGTTTTATTCATCTTTTCTGAATATCACATGCAGAGCAACATTTCTTTATTTTCTTGTTTTCAGAAGTTAATGCCATTACCAAATTATCTCTAATCAATTTACATTTTTTCTGCCAATCAGTTCATTGCCTCAAATAAAAGAACAAATCTACATATAGAACTTCATTCCGTTTTCCTTCCCTTCCACAAAACAACATTAACTGTAATATGGTGTTATAACTCAAAGTTCCATTGGTAGGCCACTTTTCCTGATCTTCCACCATATATGGAGGCCACCAATGGTTACAATACTCTATCATTTGACTTTTATATAAGTTATCATGTATTTCTCCCCAGTGTTCTAGCAAACACCCTAATGGGGAAGTTTTTGGTACCTTTTCATCAGAAGCCAAATTACCAACACTCTTACTATTGAACAAACGTGTTAGTTTAGATGCCGTTTCAAAATATTTTAAAATTCACACACAAACACACTCAATCTTTTGTTTTGTTCTTCTCTGGGTGCACCCCTTGCAGGATAACAAAACTGCGGATCCGAACTCCACACTCTCTTCGTACTTACTTGTACAACTCAAACTCACACAGACTGCACCCTTTTTTATATATATATATCTCAATATATGCAAATACCAACAAAAACCTATAGCACATAGGTTTTTCCAATACTCACATTTGCCCAAGCCTGTAATAGGTTTTGCTTATGTCTTATGGGCAGACACCTAGGCTCTCAATCCAAACGGCTACCCTTAGTCCAATGCTGTGCAGCTTTTGCCGCATCTATCAGGCAGACTTCTCAAACCAAACAAAATAAGGAGTGTCTTATTAATTCCAGAGAACATCGCAAAGAGCCTTATGGATCAGGGATTGGTGGGTATCCCCGAGAATTCCTCGGTGCCATCTGGAACCGATCATATCCCCAACTCCTTCGGTCTCTCTCAATGAGGTCCCATCTGGGTCACCAGAAACTGTCACCAAAAATGGGATAAAATAATTTATTGACACCAATGTGATGTAGATAAGCAGACACTCCTTTATTAACGGCCAGATGCATAGGGAAGTCGTCTCACCAACAATGCATGCAAAAATGCACAATAACTCGTGTAGCATGCTGATTATGTAGGATACAGTAATACACATTAATCAAGTTCTCATACATAAACATGATAATTCCTGTAACTCATTTTCTTCTTCCTACCTTTTTCTGGTCAAGAGTACTTGAGTCCTGAATTGAGTTGAGGGGCTGCTTTTGTGACCACCACGGACCACTGACTCAAAAGAAAGACTCTCCAATGTCCTTGACTCAAGGACTTTGGCTCACATTGTGATTTTTACAAGCTTCGAGGCCCTTTCACAATGTAACTTTTACAGTACCTGGTCTACAAGGCAATAAATTGTCCTTACCAAACACTCTAACAATGGTACCCCATCATGAGTCTTATTCTTTGAATAGAAATCTAGTTAATAATTATTACTAGCCTATGAGGTGTTAGCCTGGGACTTTATGAAGGACTTTGTAGCAGCATAACTGGTTGTATGGTTACTCGAAACTAAATACAATATTTCCATGACTACTTAAAATACTACACTACTATCTTTTAACAAAACCGATACTCCTGTAAAATTCCATTTAATTGATTAGGCCTAATCCTTCCTTATCAAAATCGCCAAAAATCATTAAAATCAGCTCAAATTAATAACAAATCAGTAACAATCAATAACAACTTCTACTTCCATGACTAATATTTGTGTTCTACTAGGTATTTCTCCCTTGTTATGCTGACAGGTAAGACCCAGGACCTTACACCTCAGTGAAACCGGTCTCTAAGCTATTTAATTATGGGTAATATTTCCTTCTGGGCTTTACCTGAAGACATTTGGAGCACTTGCAGCCCTTTGGGAATACACTAAAATCTTGCTGTTGATCTGGATAAATCTTACTGGGTAAATCTCTAGCAATGTATCTAAAAGAACTGATGTTACTGTGGGCTTACAAATTTGCTTGTGACCTATCATGCCATGTAACAGTAGTACTATCAGAAGCTAACGATTTCTTATTATCTAGTCCTGAAGCAGAGGTCTGCTTCAAAATATATATTCTCTATTAGCATTCTCACTTAACATTTTAATGTTCTAAAATTCTTTGAAGGATGCCTTGCCATTTAAAAAGCAGCATACCTGAGAGGAAATCTCTGCTGCAAGGCTCCATCTTTGTTGTTGAGCAGGTATTGGAAAAAACACATGAAATACAAGCACTGTGAAGAATTTTACCAAGCGTAAAAGGATTCATGTAATCTCAGATTAACATTAGGAGTATTTGAATATTGCAGGATCCTGACCTCTTCTCAAGGCATTAGCTCATAAGCTCTCTGAAATCATCAGAAATTTAGAGTATTAACCCATTTTTAACTGTATTGAGGAGCTGAAGATAAATAAGTGAGAAATACTGGTCTTGTGGAAGATGTTCTTCTTGTTTATTAGCTTTTCAAATAAACAATACCATGGTAAGGAGACACTAAGAATTTTTTTAAACAATATTTGCACATCAGAAACTAAATATTTGAGTGACTTCATAGATTCTACAAAAAAATAGAGAAGAAACATTTAATTTAGAGATAATATAAAACCGTTATATTTAGCTTTTTCTTCCATTTTATTGGACTTATTACTGCTAAAACTTCTATCTCAATTGTCTGTAAGTATCCTTGTATGATAGCTGTACTTTGAGCATAAAAGCAGCAGTATGTTATCTACTGAAAATTCAGTGTGTGAATGTACAATAACTGAGTCATCAGCTTTAGTGTTCTGCCTAACTAGAAGGCAATGCATAAAGCATGAACTGACATGAACAAACACTGTCTCTGTAATATATCATGTATGTTTTAGAATCAGTATAATAAATAACTTATAGAGGAAGCAGAGAAGACTCAGTGATCTGTGAGACTTCTCGTGCTTGCCAGTGGATGCTGCCTATCACAGTTCTGTGCTTCCAGATATTGTGATTTATATGATGGGATGCTACCAAATGTTGAAGGTCTGTTGAGCCTTATACCCTTATTGATATGGTGTTAAACTCCAATATTTCTCAAGAACATTTGGTGTATCTGGCTGAAAACACAATTCATAGGAATTATACCCTACCAAAATACACATGATTTGGACAAACTATGCAGAGCGATATTTGTTAAAGTGTGTGCATGGTAATCTGATTCACAAATTCTAAAATTTGTTTTGAGTTAAACCTGTACTGTCACACAACGCCTTCATCATCTTGCTTTTTTCCTATCCAAAACTGACTGCTAATATGCTTTGGATTTTGCAGTATCTGCAGTGTATTACACTTGCCAATCTGGAATATGTATTCTGGAAGAGTGTGTTTACCAAGGTTTTTCAGTAGGATTTTGAGCTGCTTTCCCACACGATAGAAGAACCCAGCTGTGTTGGTCGTTCAGATTGTTCTATTCTTACTGTCTATGCAGCCATTTAAGTCTGGTTTGTACATCTAGAAGTGGCAATTATTTGTAAACAAGGTGATTCCTTTTTCTTCATAATCTTCTTCTGGCCCATCAAGGGATACAAGCTGCTACATGTCCTTCCAAAGGCTGTCCAGCATTTTGATCATTTCAATCTGCTTATCTGTTTGGAGAGGGGAGATTCTAGCAAAATCCAGTGTGTGACAGGAATGCAAGAGAGATTGTTATTGGCAGACAGTTTCACTTGTTTTCACTTGCTTGACTGTCCACTTGCTTTCTTATTCTTCTTAAAAAAAAAAAAAAAAAAAATCCCCACAGGCAATTAGTCATAGCATTTACAAATTTTACACCAGTCTTGGAGGTGCAACAATTCCATTCCTCTGCCACCACAGCATGGACTTGTCATTTCAAAATACTTGGTATATAATGGATCTCTTCTATTTTTCCAAGCTTATGGGAAAGACTTTCAGCAATTTATTGTGAACATGGAAAGCTGAAGAAGGGATTATTAATAACTATTATATTACCTGCCACATGGAGAGGCTTAACATGTGTGTAAAGCTTGAGAATGAAGTTGCGGTACCTGGTTCCATGCCAGGACAGAGCTCACAATAAGTTGCTTAGAGACATCTCTCTCAAGAACTAACCTGGGAGAATCTGATAATGTTCCCAGATATTTTGTCCACACAGGAACTGCCACAGTTGCCACAGTGAAGATGCTCTTTCCATTAACCCCCTAACAGGAGGTTTCTTAGGAGAAACAGCAATTCAGAATATTTATGAAATATTTACTCCAAGCTATTTTTAAGGCAAAAATATTTTATTCAACTTGCATCATTCTTAGAAATATTAGATAAATGTAGTTGTAAGTGGAAATACCTATACCTGAAACAGCTAACACTATCCAATAAGAATAATAGACAGCTTGTGAACATACAAGAGCCTGCACTGAAAGACTCTTAAAATGGCTTGATAATTCCCACTTTGCAAAGCTCTTGGATCAAATGCCAAGAGAGGATTAGATGTTGTGATGCTTTCTACTATCAAGCCTTTGAGTTAGATTTCTTTCTTAGAAGTAAAATTCACAATGTTGAGTTCAAGTGACTAAAATCCCCACAGCAATTTGGGCAGATTTAGATACTCAAAAATGCATTCACAGAAACCATCACACTCAGCACCAAAATCCTTAATATGCCTAAAAGTAAATGCTGAAGAGATGGATATGCTGAAATTCTCTCTCATTCCTAGATGCATAATAAAAGCTCTAAGGAGAGTTCCTTTGTAAAATTGAGGCTCAATGGCAGAAACTGCTTCCGGTGTACGTGTTCATTTTATGCAGTTAGGTGAGTGTGGGCAACTGCATCATTATTTGCTTTTTAAAAATGAGCCAACAGCTGGTTCTGGATAAAACCTTATTTTTACATAGTGGTCTTGTAATTTAATCTCCTGCTCTCCAGTGAGCATACCAGATGGTGAGTGTTTGGGTTTGTGGGAATCTGAGCCCACAGCACGTCACTGCAGGTTTCATCCCAAACTAGTGCTAGACAATATTAGTGAAAGAGACTCTGTGTGTGTGTGTGCTGTGTGTGCATGCAGTGATTGCACATGTGTAGGCATATGTATGTGCAGACATGTGTCCATGCACATGCTCTGTAGGAGTCCAGGAGCCTACTGAAATGTATGCCAGGTATGTACCTTTCCCCACCACCCCAAAAGGAGAGAGGCATTTGGGAAAGAAGAATCACAATATTAAAAATATTTAATATTATATATTATATCAGGTGAGAGAACGCAAGAGACTGTTCTGTCCTGCATGAGTATTATCTATTAAATTGTCATTTAAACTGTCTGGATAAAATCAGAAATAATCCTGAGAATGGGTCTTGTGCACTCCGCTCTTGTGAGAACTGTTAAACAGATATGTTGGGATGTTCAGGACATCACTCCTTCCATTTTGTAGTGATCTTGTTTATTCGTCTCTGGTGTAAATCAAGACTGATAATCTTTCTGTACTGTAAAAGAAACAGTCTGGTTTCACCCACTTCAATTTCAAGTTTGGCAAGATAAAATAAGCACTCAATTTTATAATCCCAAAGCTTCCTCTCAGTTTCTATGGATTCTGCTTCCTTTGTATTTCCATACTGCAATCAAGGAATAGCAATACTTATCTGAATTATCTGAATCAGATGTTTATTCAGTCTAGCCAGCTGTAACAGCTTATCTGTATTACTATAATTAAGGAACTTTATTATCATTGCTTTGTGGAGGCCACCAGGTGTTCTGCTCACTGTTCTTTGCATGAGAAAGTATGCAGCCATAAAATTTTCTCGAAACAGCTCTTTAAAGAGGTAACTGTCAACTCTTCTGTTCTTGTTTTCACCTCTTCTTCAGGCAAGTCAAGACAACAGATTATTTCTCCTGCTTTCATTTTCTAATCCACCTATTTTCAATCTTTGTTATTTCATTCATTTACACATTTTCTATTGAAAAACTCCTGTTTACTCTGGAATATCTATATTCTACAGAATGTAGGTTTTCTATATTTCTGACTTTCATTTCAACTTAATTGACCCGTAATATCATTTTCTTCATGTCCTATTAAGTCCATCAACTGCAGTATAGAGATGATCAATTTGACTAGTAATTTAGTTTTCCCCTTGTGTTTAATCATCTTTTAAATACTTAAATTGCAGTCTTTCAGCCAGAGCTACTACTTAGAGCAGCTTCAGGAGATCAGCCTGTGCATAAAAGAAAAAAAGGATATCAGCCACACACATCTTGAGGCAGCTTTCTCCAGCTGTTTGAATGACACTTTTTCATCTTAGCTGTTTAATCACTCCATCAGATCATATTGTCTTCTTCAAAAATAGAGTCAATTCTGAATTCCTAATTCCCTTTCCTACATTCTTAAGAGAGCAAAGTAAAGTGCCTGCTGAAAACACCTACAAGGTGTGGTGAAGTCCAGGTCCTCTCAATATAAAATCAAGAAATGTTAGTGATAAACCATCTTTAATCAGCTGCGAATTGAATTAGAAATTTCAAAGCAATATTGTATAATTTATCATAATTTAATATATACTTAATGGTACATATATAATCAATAGGAAATCAGTTGCCAAATGGTAACTGGCACAGATGAGTTCTGAAATAAAGTTGCTAAGGCAGGCAAGGATTTCAGCTCCATAGCTAGACAGAGAGAAGACATTTAGGAGTTTACAGTATTCAAGGAGAAGAAAATTTATATTTGTTAGTCAGACAAGGGAATGTTGATAATATTTAAAAAAAAAAAATAGATATTTCTCCAATAACTATTTATGGATGAAGATGATTTGATTGTATCACAGAGTGATATGAAGCTCAGTAATCATTGGGGAAGGTGCTTTGCTGTGAAAGGAATAAAAATATTTTTTAAATCCTTGGGCTGGAGTAATTGGCACCTAAGAGTTCTAAAAGAGAAGAATAAAACCTCTAAAAAATGAGAATGATAACATCATGCTAACTTAAAAGAAAAAAAACCAAACACATAAACCCCAAAAAACACCCAAAGAGCATGATCTAGATAATGATGGGCTAGAGAGATCCACACCAATAATGAAAAAGCTTTTGCAAGAATCATTTCATAAACAGTTTGAAGGATACAAATTTAATTCAGCTGATACTCTTATATGGAAAATAGATATTCTCAAACAAGTCTAGTTTTATTCTTTGCTGAAATAACAAATTTAATTGAGAAAGGCAAATAGATATATTTGGATGTCATAAGTTATTTGACCATGTAACACACTGACTAAAAGCTACAAACACAATATAATAAAAACAGTATAGCAAATGTTCAATAAAATCTACCTAATGGATTGGTTTTGAGTTGTACCTTAGTAGCTAGAGCACACCATAAATGATGAGAGTGCTTCTCTATCAAAATGGCATGGAAGTAAAAACAAGGAAGTAAATAATCCTGAGGATGAATTGATAACACTTACTCATTCTGATACACAACTTCTTAAAAAGGTAATAGAAAACTGGATACCGTACAGAAGAGAGATGCAAAAAACGTTTGAGAACTAAGAAACACCAATGTGATAACTTCTCTCTCTTTTGCTGTTTTCTGATCTAAATGTGACATATTTTCTGGGAAATATGCTCCAAGTAAATGCAAGTTAGTGTTTTCTTTCTGTATAACTCAACTGACTGCAATATCAAGAAGAGTGATGTTTGTCCTGGCTTTAAATGCCCTGATATTATGGCTGCCATACCTCACACTCTGGTTATTTTAAAGTGTTTTTTAATCATGATTCCCAAGTTTTGTTGGAGTTAGTCTTGCCAGACAACTTCTTTTTTCTCTACAGCACAAAGGTTTGATATGTATTACATGCCTTTGGCAAGCTGAAATTCCTACTTAGACAAGCTTTTTTCCCAGCAGTTTTATATTGAAAATTTTTCAGCATCTATCTTGCTTTCTAAGGTGAAAATCTCTAAAATGATTAACAGATAACTCACTGTATGGCTAGCAGCAATATATCTTTTTAAACCTGTCTGGAAAGCACTTTTGCTCAGAAAGTACTGTGTACTCCCTTTCTGTAAGACTGTGCTGTTTGAAAATGATGCCTCTACCTCTTACTGAGGATTGGCACTAAAATGCAGGCTCAGCTTTTGTTGTTTAATATTTATACTGCTATAGAAGCCAGATGCTTTTATTAACTTGTCACATCAGGCATTTTAGGCTTTCACACACTTATGTGGACAGAAAAGTTTATTAACTTTCTACACAGAAAGACACCATATAAAACTCTGAGGAAACATGAATAGAGGGCCTTATAGTGACATTTGTTTTAATACATGCCTTGCTACTATTGAAAACACTTTTGTAGAGGTCACCGCATTTTTAGTGAAGAGTCTATAAGGGGATAATGTGGTCATCTAAAATTGTAGTATAGGTCACTCCCATTGATTTTTGTGGCTGCTGTTATAAAAAAGAACTGTTTTCAAGGAGAAAAAAACAGTGTTTGAAAGTAAGATAATGTTTAATATTCTGTCTGGAGAATTCTGTATTCAAAGAACTTATATTAGTCTTTCACAGTGCCAGTACTTTTAGCACTAAACACAGAATAATTCAAATGGAAGTATCTAGCCTCCTTCTAAATCTAAACACAGTTAAAGGGCTTATAATGAATGCTTACCTGAAAACAAATGAAAACAAGATAGCAATTTATCAAATATATTTATGTAATATCTTCATATCTGTTATTACTTTAAGGTCCAGGAAGACTGATAAATGGGACTAATTTGGTTTAGAGGAACAGAAATCAAATATTTTTTACTATTCCGATAAAATGTATAAAATATAAAATATTGTAAGACATTTTCTTACAATGTTTTCATAGCTCATTGGTTTCAAATCATACGAAATAAGGAAATAGACAGGTCAGTTTCTCCCCAGCTTGGATTTTTTTCAGAACCAGGACTAATACTAAGGATCTAACAAGCCAGAGCTCAGACACATAATTTCAGTTCAGATGGTGAGCAGCTTTCCCAGTGTAATTCTGAATATGTGGTCTGCTTCTAATTTCTCATTAACACAATGCTCCATTTGCCCCTAAAGCCTTTCTCTGTATTTCTGCATTTAGATTCTTACATATGTCTGAAAATTACTACTGCAAGTAGAGGTTTATGTACCTAATCCTTTTGGAAGTAATGGGTTTTGAAACCTTTTTGAAAATTTGGATTGAGATGTTCCTGAAAATGTTATTTGTCTATCTTACAGTCCAGTTTAACTTTTTTTTTCATGAATATCAAATGTATTTGATTAAATACACAAAGAAAATAGTTATAATAAACAATGACATGTTGCTGAGGAAAAATATTGTAAATGATAAATCCTGCAAAAAATTGAAATAATACTTATCAATAACAAAAGGAAGTCAGTTTCTGCACAAGGCTTACATGAATCTGCTCTAAAATGTTCTCAGTTAAAACAATGATAGATACAAGGGTGTTTTCTTTGTTGTGCATTCTGTATTTTTAACTTTGCAAAAATAAAAAAACAGTTATATGCTAAAAAAGTGCCCTTATTTAGATTCATGGGTCAGATTCACAGTGTTTGCTGCATCCTGGTTTATACCATCTGAGAAAACAATCCAGAATTTGCTCATTTGTCAGTGATTTCCTTACACATTCAGGCATGTCCAAGCATTTCTACATGTAGTCACAGAGGCACGTTGTTACATGTAGCATTCCTGCTGTGTAGTACTATCAACCAGCAGACTTGTCTTGAATTTATTAAATTGCATCTGATATCTGTGTGCTATTTGCCTTTTCTATTAGGGCTGTAGCCTGTTTCTATATTAGTTACTTGATGATATGTATGAAGTCTGCTGAATTACGAATGTTAAAATCAATGCAGATTCTTGTTTTACCAGTCTTAAATACTGATGTATTTTATTAAAAAACAAAAGACTATGTTCTTTATGACTTGCAGGGATAACATGTTGAAAGTTTTGCACACTTGTACTTCCTCATATCAGAAAGAGTTTGGCATAAAGAGTAAATAAGAGTGAAAAAGGCAACTGAAATCAACAGCTAGGAGATATGCATTGGATCTGAGAAGACGCTTTCTTTAAGATGCTGTATTTTTCTCTGTACATAGTTTTCTTTCTCTTCAAATTTCCCCTGGTGCCTCAGTAATCTGTACCCTGACACTGCCAATTTTACACATTCCATCTCATTTTGACATCAGCCAGTTGCACTTCCTAACTTTCTTTGCTTCTGTGTTGACACATATCATTCTACCACAATTAACTTACAAATGTCCTTTGTAGAAATAAGAAAGCATGATTCCTTTACTTATTGAACTCAACTAAAGAAAAAGGATGATTGTTTTTTCTGACAGCATCAGGACACACTGTGTCAGTGAAAGCTGCATTTCCATTAAGGGAAATTAAATACCATTAACTTTGACTTGACCTGATTTTCCCTGTTGCCTTGCTCTCTCCCTAAGTGTCTGTCTGAGACATTTTAGTAATATTCTCATGCTTCAAAAATATAGTCATGTTCCAATGGGTCTGCCTATCTTATGTCAGGGCAATAGACAGTCACAAGCTGTAGTGTCCATAAAAGGACTTAGGTGCTGCCCCAATATTGCAGTCCATGATCTGCCTCCAAATGAGACAAATGTATCTCTAAGTTCCATTTCCTGCAGTTTTATTGAAACTCATGATACTACTATAAAACAGGCTATTCCAGTCTTAACCGCATCACAGGGATGCCTGGTCTCACTCTCCCCATGGGGCAATAAGGACTGAAGCTACTGACAAGCACACAGGTGGTCTTTACCTGTTTCTTTTCTTTCTGTTCAGGATTTTGGTGGTAACTTACTCATGGTTACTGAGGAAGGTCAGAACCTGCCCATGAGCCTGGAAACTTGCCAGATTTTAAAGCTCTGGTATCAGGAGTCACAAGCATCTTACTCCAACAAGTCAGGCAGGGTGGGCTGGTAATATGTCATTATACTCACAGCTGGATAAGGCTCTCCTCTCTTTTACTCTCTGTGCCTAAATCTTATTTACATAAATGCAGAGCATGAGTTTAGAGCTAGATTTTGTATTTAGTCTTTTTTCCCTCTCCCATTATGCTGTTAAGTTTTAACAGTTTATTTATCTCTATTTCCCTCCCCTTTTTTCCAAATTACAGCCTATTTGATAGATGGCCAATAGGAGTTTCAAGTACCCTACCAGCCTTTTACAATATCATTCCCAACCACGTCACTTATCCATCTCCTGCAGATCTTCTAAGCCCTTGTTTATGGCCAAATTCCCAAAGGAGGTGCAGTCTCAGGTACATTGCTGCCTCTCTAGGGTCAAGGCCAAAAAAAAATAAAAATTATAGAATCATGGAATCATCAAATGGTTTGGGTTGAAAACGACCTTAAGCACCATCTAGTTCCATTCCCCCTGCCATGGGCAGGGACACCTTCCACTAGACCAGATTCCTCAGATTCCCATCCAACATGTCCTTGAACACTTCTAGGGATGGGGCATCCACAACTTCTCTGGGCAACCTGTTCCAGTGCCTCACCACCCTCACAGTAAAGAATTTATTCCTTATATCTAATCTAAATCTAAACCCACTCAGTTTAAAGCCATTACCACTTGTCCTGTCACTACTTGCCCATGTAAAAAGTCCCTCTCTCTAGTGCTGTAAAGAACCTGCCCAGTGCTTTGGCATCCTCAGGCATACCCTTAAAAGGTGTTGGCATGTAAATGGTTATTGGGAAGACTGATCTGGGCAACAGTGCCTAATATTGTGAGTCTCTAGGCACTAGTAAAGACACGCTTGCCCTCTTCGTCCCAGATTCTTCAAATCACAAGGCATCAACCCTGGTGCCAATGAGACAGTGGTAAAAGATAACTAAGAAATATTTGCTGACAGGTGCTGTAGAGCAGACTGACCACCAGGTCCTGCCAGTATCTGTTGTGAAGGCCACTATGGAGATTCCCAGCAGAGGAGGCTCAGGAATAGGCAGAAACCTCAACACTGCATTGCCATTGTCACTTCCACATTGCCAAACCTCCTGATAATGCTCCTGATCCCTCTGCTTAATCAAGAGCTACCCTGGTAAACTTTGGGCAGAGGGCCGCTGTCTGATGGGAATGTATCTGCTCTGGATACAGTAGATCAATTTCCTGGGCTATGTAGTAAAATGTCCTGTTGTGGTTTAACCCCAATGGGCAACTAGGCACTGTGCAGCCTCTCACTCACTCCCTTTACCCAGTGGGATGGGGGAGAAAATTGGGAAAAATAAGTAAAAGTTGTGGGTTGAGATAAAGACAGTTTAACAGGACAGAAAAGGAAGAAAAGAGTAATAATGACAATATGACAAAAAAATAATAATAAAAGAATTAGAATATACAAAACAAGTGATGCACAATGCAGTTGCTCACCACTTGCCTACAGATGTCCTGTCAGTTCCCAAGCAGCGATCCACCCTTCCTGGCCAAGTCCCCCCAGTTTATATACTGGGCATGACGCCATATGGTATGGAATATTTCTTTGGCCAGTTTGCATCAGCTGTCTTGGCTGTGTCCCCTCCCAACATCTTGTGTCATTCCAGCCTTCTCACTGGTAGGGCACAAGAAGCTGAAAAATCCTTGGTTTAGTATAAACATGACTTAGCAACAACTAAAACCATCAATGTGTTATCAACATTATTCTCATATTAAATCCAAAACATACCATGTCAGTTACTAGGAAGGAAATTAACTCTATCCCAGCCAAAACCAGGACACATCCGCATTTTCATTATATTTTACAGAATGCCACAGAGGTGTGTATTTCCTGTTCCACAGGTTTTTTGATACCAGTCATTTCTCTGTTGGTTATATTTCTATTAATAGCTTCTTTTTCATGTTCATTTATCCAGGATTTTCACTGCTATGATTGTTATTTTCCTCCCTGACCATTCTTTTTAGCTGTTGGGCAGAACTATTTTTTCCTTCAGTACTACAATTTTCTAGTTTAGCACTCTTTATCCAATAAAGTTTTGACTTTAGCTATGCTCTGCTCTTTCATCTTTGTAATTTTATTTATTAACCTGCCTGCAGACATAGCAATGTGACTAAGCAAGGAAAGAATGACTTGGGACTATTCAGGTCCCAAGGTGAGGGTTAGTGTGAGTGGCCCTCACCATTTATTATATGTTGGACCCATAAATACATGGCTATTTTGGGAAAAAAGAATAGTAAGTAGATAAAAGTACATGAACTAAAAGAGCATGAACATAACTAGCATAATATCAGGTTATGATTCATAGAACGATAAGAATCCATGTAGGATAGCTGGGAAAGGAGGCCGTTGTGTGAAGTAAATCTTACTGTCTTTTGGATTAGAAGGCAGGAAAAAGCTCCACCTTTCTTCCCTTGTTTTGGATAGAGGAAAGAAAAGTTAACCTTTTTAGTAACCAAATCCACCTTTTTTTCCACACTGGGTATGGAAAATATAACTCTAGATGTGTCATCCCCGGAGCATTGTCCAGTGCAGTGCTATGGCATTGCCAAAGCTAGCTCTGGTCTATTCAGTTCCAGTACCATAATCAAAGCAGCCCCTTCAACTACAGGCACAGTAATCTCCTGTATTGTTATCAGGTTCTGATCAGTATCTATGAATGATGTTGCACAGTGCCTTCTAGGCGTATTTAGCTATATTCAATTACCTAAACATGTACCCATTGTCATTACAGGCAATATAAGATATTTTGCCTGGTCTTCAGTTGTCACGGCAGACATGACCTGTCATTAAAGACCTGTGAGGCCTGTGATATATCTGCCAGGCCATGCAGATGTCTTTCACTCCTCATGGACTCTCCAATGGCACAAGAAACCTGTCTTTAGGCAGCTGAATACAGCCCTTCTGCTTGGAAGACAGTTCAGGAATCTTGTGCAACTATGTCCTGTTCTTCACTTGTGACAAGGCTGGGAATATTGCTGAGTCAAAACCAGTTCTCATCCACGTTGACAATAAAGCAACATTTTTATTGGTAATGTTCTTTGACAGAGGTGAAAATAAAACAGCAGACAGGGCCTGGGGTTTTCTGCTAAGGTGTCAAGTAATCCTGCCTGGACATTGCTAATAGTAGCTGGGTTCCAGCAGTGAGTGCGAAAAATGGGCCTCATTTTTGTGTAGAAGTGGCCAAGAAAGGAAAAAGGCTTGCAGAATCCATTTTTCTTTAGCATGGTGTGATAATATGGTTAGATGTGGCAACACCCCACTTGGAGGGGTGTTTCAGTCTCTCTGTGCTCCTGAATTATTGTTCTGATGATACTGCTGCAGCTAAAGAAAAAAAGATGTACAATTTTTTCATATAAATAGGTATGAAATTTTCTTTAACTTGCAGAAAAACAACAGAAATAGATGTCTTCTCAGAAAGAATAATTTTTCAAAAGGAATGTGGAACAGTGAAAGGCGCATATAGAAAGAGCAGTTGCTTAACATATTTTAAGGAACATTCATTCAATCTAATTGTGGGTTACAAAATTACAGGGTGAGCCATCCTATATCTGTTTATCATATTTTCCACAACACTTAGACACTTCCATGAGATGTTCCCACTTCTCTCCTCCTGAATTAAGACACTGTGAGAGATGACTATTCAGTATGGGGATTCACAGTCAAAAGTTCCCTCCAGAGTGAAGCACTTAAGTTATGTCTTAAAATGCACACTGATGGCTCAGTTCTCTTTTATGAAGCCAGGAAAGATGTAAGAGGAAAACCCCACTTTTTTGCATAGTAGCTCAGTGCTTGCTGGTGACATATTAGTCATATTAGCTGGGTACATTCTTCTAAAACATTGCTGAACTGCTTCCACTGAAAATGGTGATTTTTTTTTTCTTGTGGAAATTTTTTTTTTATTCTGAGAATGCAACCATGTAAATAGTTGTCAGATTTTATATTTCTGATATTTATTAGACATAGCTGGCTTGCCATCTCCTTAATCTTTCAGATGGACGTGCACAGATGTGTTCTTCTCTTCCTGTGTCTCCAGAGCACCAACTATTGCTGGCAGCTGTGCCAAGTGCCTATGACAGCTTCATTCACAGCACTTGAAAGAGAAAGCTAGCACATTCTTATTTTAAAAACATTTTCTCCATTTAGCAGGAAAAAGTCAATCTGTATTTGATTCACTACTCACTTCTTAATCTCGGTACAAATAAATAAATGCTTGCCACTAAACCCAAGGTTTTAGAACTGCATTTGGTATTTTCCTCTACAGGGCCACTGGGAACTTGCCAGTACCCTGCAGTTTCCCCTTCTTTGCCTTCCATTAGCAAAGTAGGGGTAATGGAGGCTAACAGATTATTTCAAATCATTTGGTTCCATGGTCTAATGATCATTGTTCATCACAATCCCAAGCCTGTGTGGGATTTCTAACTGATTTCACGTTCAAAGGTTAATACGGCCAAAGATTACTTACTTTCCAAGATGAATTATGCATTAATTATGGTAGAATCAAGCTACTCAGAGCAAAAGAATTTATAAGGCCCAAGAACTCTTCCCTGATTAATATGGCACAAGAAGTGGTATCTCATGTATTAACAAGTAGGTGTAATGTGATTTAAATAACATGAACTCTGATGCAAAATGGATGCATTTACTGAGGTGGAATGGGCAAAAAAAATAGCCTGCAGTTTTGATAATACATGGAGACATTTCACAGCAATTCTTTCAGGTAAATTCTATACCAAATGCTTCACAAAGTGCTTTTCTGTTTCAACTGATAAACAAAATTGGAGCTAAAGTATTAAAATCCTTTGAAGAGCAAAAAGGATTTGTTTTCATGTGAGATTTGAAAAGAATGAGAGAGAAAGAGAAATTTAAAAACTTATGCTAATAAATTCGTATGGATTAAATGGTTTTATATGATGTCAGCTGATCATAAAGTTCTAGCAATTTCTGGCATTTTCTGTATTGCTGACAATTCTGTGAAAGTTGATGCATAAAGGGAAATATGGCGAGTTCCCTGAAATAAAAGTATTCATCATTGAACAATGCTGGTTAAGAAGATGAGATAACTCAGGCCATTAACAGTAGTTGCACCAATGGACAAGTCTGGAGCTGCCAACAAAACTGCTTGTGTTATCTGCCAAGATGCCAGATGCTGCTGCTAAAAAAATAAATATGAAAAATTCTTATCCAAAATTGGTGTCTGAGCTTCATGTCTGCATTCCACAGAAAAGAAAAGAAAAATGACACAGTAAACAGTAAACAAAAAACTTACAGATCTATTTTTTATAACATTAACTGCTAGGGTATATGGGAAGAAACATCTCATCCTATACGATTCTGAGGCTTGTGAGTTTCAATAATGAAGAATTTTACTTGTTAATACAAATCCTTTCCTTCTCTGACTTATGTCTATTCCTTTATAGAAAAATTTTAAAAGCCTCTTGTAACAGAAACAGAAAATGCTATTTCTATCTTTATGTCTATCTTTATGTCTAGTTAGCATGGAAATAGAGGTTGTCTTCAGAGTTTTGCAAGTGTGTGTACACATGACACAGAATTTCTATAGCATAAGTACTTGGTTTTGTTTTTCCACATCTAAATGTTAAGGGAAAAAAACTGAAATTTTCCTGGCAAAACCCACAAAAGGGTTCTTGTTAGCACAGTTCTTACAGCTTAGTTGTGGCAATTTGCCATGAAACAATGAGATTGCAAAACCTGATTACAGTGATGCCTGTTCAGGAAAGACATATGGCTGGCCACCAACTTAAAAATGTTCAAGCATGTCTTTAAGTCCTGACCTAAAACTGCTGATTTCTGTGTGAATATTTATTCTGTGCTCTGCTCCATTTTAGCAGAGCAGGGCTTCTCAGCTCCTGTTCAGTCCTGAACATTTAGATGTAAAGAAATGAAGTGAACAAAGTACTTGCCATGCCTCAACTAGGGCTAAAAGCAGAGAATAAGAGGCAGGGTTTCACAGCTCCAAGCTAGAGGTCAAGGGTCCCTGAAATGAACACAGAAAAAGGGTACCTTTCAGACAGCATAAGCTATCACACCTAGCTCACCTTGAAGCTCAGGGAACTGCTTATTCCAGTCAACAAGGAGTAAAAAACAAGGTGAACACTAATGAACAGACCACAAATCAGCGTACAGGACCTGGAGAGGCATTTAGGTACCGATGGTCTCTTTGTGACTGTGGCTCACTATTCTTTTGTTCTGGATCAGCTTTAAACCCAGCTAAGAAATCAGAAAAAAAAAAAAAACAAAAACAAACAAAAAACAAACAAACAAACAAAAAACCAAACAAAAAAACACAAAAAAACAAAACAAAAAAAAAAAAAACAAACCAAAACCAAACAAAAACCCAACTTAGAACTGGATGCCTTTGCCTTTGTGATTATTCTTTTTTAAAAGGACATATAACCTTATATTCTCAATCTGCATCTCCGTTGTTTGAAACATACATTAGTCCCTTTATCAACACTTGCAAACAAAAAGCATATGTTTCTGTGCATCAGACAGAAAATGCACTTGGCTTCTGCATGTGTTTCAAGTTGGCAGAAGAGTATTCCTATGAATAGAATATAAATATTAATATTAATATAATTTTACGAATATAATTTTAAGTGAGGATAACTAATGTTATCACATATTTACAGATTAAATTTCTACCCTAGATTCAATACCTTTAATGAAGGCATCTGCCCTTTTTCCTTTGATGCCCTTCTTGCCTCTGTTTTGTATCCCAGCTATCAGCCAGGGAATCATCAAGGTTTTATCAAAGTCAATGTCTATTTCACAACACTTCAGCAATACACAATACAGCCAGGTGAAAAGAAAAAAGAAAACTAGTTAGGACCCTGTATAATGCATTGTAATCAAAATATCTATCCTCATTTAGTGTGCAAAAGAATTGGAGAAGCAAAATACTACCTAAATGTCTTAGTCTCTGTCTCTATGAAAACTGAAGTAAAACTATAGCACCCACTTCTACCATCCCAATTTCAAACTGGTACTGGCTGCTTAGAATCCATATTTCAGCTATTTCCAGGAAAGATGACCTTTTCAGAAAAAAGTGTCTCCTGTTTTGAAACAGAATGAACAATTTAAGAACTTGACTTTTTGTGTAAAATACTGGGTCTGTACCAATTTATACAAAGCTTTAAAGTGCAAACTGTAGTTGGACATGTTCTTTTGACTTTAGTCCACATGTAGACAAACAAGAAAGGTCTGTGTGGTTCAAAGGTGACTGATTTTTAACTATATAGAAAGATTTTTAAATACTGAATTCATCCCTGTAATGCAGAGTAGTGGAAACATATTACTTGAAATGTTTCTTTCACAGTGATTGTTCAACCATTCAGCTTTAAGGAGCTTGGGAGAATTACAGAGAAATGTTTCAGTGAAAATATATGCAAAGCTTGCCTTCAAATCAACTGCAACTGTTTTGGCTGCTTTTAAACTCATAAGCAGTGCCATGGAACTTAAAACTAAATAAATTGTTTTGCCAGGTAATCACCTCAGTGTGATCACTTCCATGCTTACTAGCAAAGCCTTTGCAGGGATGTTTTCACTGAGAAACTGCTTTCAATCACTTTCTTGGCAAATCCCAGTATTATTGCTGTCTGCAAATGCTTATCAGACAAGCATGTCATGTAATAATTCATGGTGGCCTTCAAAACAGATTTAAGATCCAATTTTTCATTATTTAGACAGCACTGTTCTCCCACTGAGTCTGTTTCACCATTATGGTGAACTTCACAAAACATCGTACCATCACTGCATTACTAATCGGTCATAGATCATTGTGTATAGGTTTGGGTTTTTTTTTTTTAATTTTGTAAACAAAGCTATTTAAACACAATTAATTCAAATTTAATGAATGATTAGAAATTACTTTTCCTAGGTCTATTAGCCATTTCCCTAGTTAAATTATATATTTGGCAAAACCAAACATAACCCTACCAAAAGTGATTCCTGTATTAAAAATGAAGTTAAAATGGCAGAATGCAGTACATGGATAGATTTTACAACCATGATGGACTGCAGTCCAAAATGTGTTGCAAGATTCAAAACAATAGCGTCTGTGGTAATTGGGGGCCTTTGCAATTACACAAAATAACACGTATATCAAAACAAACACTGTATTAAAGCTTTTCATCAGCACAAATAAGAAGATATAAGGCAAATGGCAAAAGCATACAAAATTTCTCAGTGACAGTGGTAAATCTGTATTAATCCCATTGACATGAACTTAAGTGTTGCATAGGTCCTGTGCTGGTCCTCTGCAAAGAGGTATCTTTTTATTCAGTCAGCTTATCACCCACTGAAACCTTATTAAACAAATAAACAAGTGAACAGACTATTTTTTTTCCCTCTATGATAAGAATGAACTGTAGTATAATCCTAATTCTGTCTATAGGTACACACATTTCTGCTTACTATTCCTGACAATGAGTATTAAAACTGCAGAACAAAACAACCCGGAAGTATGCTGTTAACCAATGGTCCAGTCTCTCAATCTGTTCCAGAGGTCTGGGTGTTACATACATCTTTGCAGGGTTGATTTGCACAGTATGGTGGGAGTGTTTTCAATTCTTTCCAATATTCATGAGTAATATACAATATTGGCAATAATATTTCTAGCCCTTGAAACTAACCAAGACATTTATAGCTTAAGCTCTTTTATTTTTTCTCTGACTGCTTTAGCATCTCTATCTAAATCAGGTCTTACAGTTGTATTTTGGATAGCTGTAATTTCAACAAAATTTGTGAAGCTTTTACAATATAAAAGCATCAGATAATGTACATATGATGGTTATCTTAACACTCTGAATATACGATTTCACAAATTACAGGGAAAACATTTTGAAACCCTGATTTGAAAAAAAAAATCAGTCATAAGATTTACTTAAAGATATTACTTGCCTTGATATTGATAACCACAGTAAGACACAGACAGATGAAAGATTTCTCTTAGAAATTGAAATAGCTAGTCCAGGATTCACACTGTTGGGGAATGAAGCTTTAAAGAAACACACATGTTGAAATCTGACAGATATTTTCATTTTCATTTCACATTTCTCCTCAGTTCTCTCAGAAAAGCTATTGTAAATCTTTTTAACAGACAGTTAACCCAGATGAAAACTGAAATAGGAAAAAAACTTTTGTTGCGTATATTTTTTCTGTATTTAGTCAGTAGATCAATCTCTTATGTGGTCTATTTCAGATACCTTTCCTTAACCATTTAACAGTCCATCCATCAAAACCATATCTTTCCAATTTAGAGGTAGGCATATTGTGGGGGAGCATATCAAAGGCCTTGCAGAAGTTTAGGTAGATGACAACATAGGTCTTCCCTTGTCCACTGATATAATCCCTTAATTGTAGAAGGCCACTAGATTACTCAGGCAACATAAATATCTCAGAAGGTGGTCCACAACAGCCAGCAACATGAAATGAGGAGTTAATTTGACCAAAAAAACCCTTGGGGAGAAAGATCTGACTGCAGTCCTGTCTCCAGATAACACCACTTTTGCCTCAGAGGGCGTTTAACATGTAAAGTTCTGAACTCTCTTCTGAAGGCACATGATTATGACTGGCCTTTCTCCAAAAACACTTCTGGCAGCGACAGATAGAATTTTTTAACCAATATTTAACAGCTGTACCACTTCACCTTTGCCATTTCTTCTTCTGCATAGCAAAATTTGAACCCACAGCTCTGTCCCCCACTCCCACTCTCCCTTTGCACCTGCATAAGACAGAGGGTCTTACTGTGTGTTGGGTATGAAAACCACACTGGTGACATGAACTAAAGTCTGGAGTCTAAGTTCCCATTCTGCATGGGGCATTGAGCAGGCCAGGGAGGAGGTCACCTCCTGAATCTATACAAATTTTGGTTTCCAACTCATAAGGCAGGAAAGACCCCTCCTGGATACTGTCTTCTGTTTCAGAAAGGAGTAACAATTCAGCATCTAATTGGGTCAGTGTAGCTATTCTACTAGTGTTGTAATACTTTTCCCTCAAGGAGATGACCTGCTTAATCCATGAGGTTAGGCTGATGATATTTTTCTATACATCAGGAAAGCCTAATACATAGAACATTTTGAAAATTTCTCTAAGACTATGTCATATATATTCACAGTTTGCAATGCAAGATTTTAAATTTAATTATCTAAGGTTATGCTCACCTTAGCAAATAGGAATGCGTCTGTGGAGAAAAAAAAATTACATTGAGACCCCACTATCCACACTATATGCATTTCAGGGGTTTACCTCAGACTAGCTCCACTGTGATTCCAGGGACTGAATGACCATCAGTGGTTGGAGTCTGATAGATGAATTCCCAGAATGTGTCTTCTGTCTTTTCATCTTGCCATTCAGTGTTGTGAACTAAAACATGCTAGAAGGGAACAACTAGGAGTTTTGTTTCAAAAGTGCACTCCTGCTAAGAGCAAGATGACACAGAGAAATGGGAGTTTCTGAAACAAACCATTAAGAGTTTGTTATTGTCCTCTCCTAATTATTTGATTTGCTTAAAGGCAGCTCCAAAAACTTGTCTAAACCCTCTGTTATTCCTTATTTACATGACATGACTGGGACATGTCATATATATATATATACTCTCTTGCCTAGTCCAAGTTAAAAGACAATGAAATTAAAATAAACAAGTCTTTGAACCTTAAAGGAAAATAATTTTGGTCCTGTCATAAAAGCATCAAAGAAATACTACTGGGCTTTTAAGTTTTAATTTTAAAATATTTAAAATTTCTATATATGTAACATAATTCTGATAAGTAAAAGTAGCTCGCATAAAAAATATCTTTGTAGTAAGTATTTCATACCAGTAAAATGCCTTGATACTTTTTTGTTGTTATTGTTGGGTTTGTTCTTAGAGGAGGTAATATGTCAAATTGTATACACTGAGTGTGTACAAAGCTTCATAACACCAGCTGACAATATTCCTTTGCTCTTACTTAGAGGAAGATCAGATCCCTGGTTTCTCTCTCTCAGGCAGTTTCTAGCTGCAGTTGCTATGGTGTTATCTACTTGAGTGCTGAAGATTTAATCCACTGTAGAGCAAGGTTCAAAACATGACCAGGTTGGAAAGCACCAGGCCTTACCCTGACAATATTTTGTTACCAAAACAACCCAAGACCTGACCCTTTGGCTTTATCCAATGAGGCTCTCTCACAGAACCAGCTAGCACCCCTGATGTGTCTGACCACGGGTTCAGGAAAGATGGATCTAAAACTCAGGGTTGGAGGAGGAGATGTGCATGGTACATGGCTGCAGAACCAGTGTTACAGTAAGCCCAACTGGTACTGCTGAGGTGCTTGCCAATGTTGTCACTGATGACATTAGTTGTAGCGCTGATTGATAACAAAAATCAATACAGATGAACTGCTGTGATTTATAGGTGTTTCTGTATCACAGGATACAGATCTTATTGTTGGTTTGGGGCTCATTTAAGCAAGCATTCGGTGTCCACATGCATTATGTACCTTATTCACACTTATCTGTGAATGCTGCTTAAAATTCATTACCCTTTGCTGTTGTTGATACTTTCCCTTTAATTAGTTATCAGACTGTATATTTTTTATAATTACCTCAAACAAAATAAAATTAGAAAGTTTAATACACTCCATTCATGCAATGAACTAAATAATTTGTGGAAGGTGCTACATGATTAAGGTAGGTTTGTTGCTGATGTAACATTTTCCATTTGATTACTGTTCATGTATTGCTATGTCTAATTTAAGGTCCTATTGTATTCTGTGGCTGTATCTTTGATATATGCTAGAAATGCCCTCAAGATATTGAAAAAACAGAATAATTTTGGAAAAATTTGTTCCTTTCAAAGCACAGAAGCCAACTGGTTTTGGTTGTTTGATTTGGTTTAGTTTTGTTGCTTTTGGTTTGGTTTGGGGTGGGGGTTGGGTGTTCAATAATTTGTCATTTTAATGTATTTTTCTAGTAATAATGAAACTTCTTCTTTTGGACATGTAGAGATACTGGATCTTAACCTATTACATACATACCATTGCTTTTGATCTGAAGTATGCAAAGGTTAATGAAATCAACAATATTTTATTGAAAGCCCATAATCACAGAATTACTGTAATATCGTCTGTTTCTTTACCTTCATCAAAGGTTACAAATAAAATACTGATAATTATTTGAATATGATTTTTCTGATTTTTTTCTATTTAATGAAGTAATTTATTTTTTATTTTCCTTATTATATAGTAAAAATGGAAAACTCTGTTTCAGATGTAAAATTGGTTTTACTGTTTTGATTCAAACACCAAAACTGAAGTTATTTATTTGAAGCAAATAAGAAAACCAAAACCAAATTGAAACAATATTTTAGCAAATGCAGTATCAGTATTTGTAAAGGATGATCCACCTGATAATTTGTAATAGTTTTCATGCTTAACTAACACAAAAGAAGCACATTATTATATTTAAACATATATTCTTATTCTAATGCAGTAAATACAGGTGCAGGTGTAGAATTGCACAAACTGGACTGACACCTGATAGGTTAAAGTCTTTGAAAGTTTAGCCCATAATTAGAAACATATGTATTCAATATTCCCAGGAAAAATTAAGGACCTCATTATTTTCAACATAATGATTTTAATATTTTGTATTTCAGTAATTATTCCATCTTCTTGATTCTTACTAGAAGGTAAAAAAAATAATTTTGACCTGATCTAAAGCTTATGGATCATGAAAACTGGAGTTCCTGGTTATATTTACTCCTGGCCCTTAACAAGATCTTTAAGCATGTGCTTTAAACACAGGCATAGCTTCATTAAACAGCTCTGTAAAGCTGAGTAGTAATATTAGATCTCAATAGATTCTAAGATTTATTCATGCTTTTACAATGAAAAGTAGATGCTCTTGCAACAAAATCTGAGTTCCAAGTTTCTTGCTATTTCCCACAAATGTTCTCTTTCCCATACACAGTGAATCTCTCCTTTCTGGGACAGCCTAGCCTTAAGAAAAGAAGACCAAAGCTGCTTCTGCTCAGGTATGCCATCTCAAAAAACTGTCAACTACTGGATCTGTAGAGAAGGAAGGTAGAAACAGGAAAGTACCGGAAATATTTTCTTTGCCTCCAAAAAGCATAACTCAGAAAGTTCCTCAGTCAGAAATTCTACCGTGGCTCTTCTGTTCCCATGGTTATCCCATATCAATGGATTCTTGCTTCCTGAAACTGATAGGTCCATAAGTTTTTCAGGACAATATCCTGTGGCAAAATGGCTGACAATCTATTTCAATTTTATGCTAGGTAGAAAATCAATTTCTTTGAAGTCTGCTGTCTTAATTTAGGGGGGCAATGGTAAGTGGTGAACAATTCTTCTCTGTAAATTTCCATCAAATTTATGACTTTATAGACATTGATTGAAGGGTATGTTTCTGTAAGAAACTCTCAAGAATGACTACTTTATTCTGAGTATAATGATTAATATTGCATCCTGTCTATATTTTTAAATTATCAAAAAAGTAGATTCTAAATAAATTTTGTTTGGAAACAGTCAAAGGAGCTCTGAGAACTGACAGCTCTGCTAGTCTCCTAGGACTTCTCATCTTAGAATCATAGGATGGTTTGGGTTGGAAGGGACCTTGAAGATTATCTAGTCCTATTTCCCCTGCTATGGGCACGGACAACTTCCACTAGATCAGGTTGCTCAAAGCCCCATCCAACTTGTCCTTCAACACTTCCAGGGATAGGGCATCCACAGCATCTGTGAGCAACATGTTCCAGCATCTCACCACCCTCACAATAAAGAATTTCTTATTTATATCTAATCTAAATCTACCCTATTTCAGTTTAAAGCCATTACTTCTTGTCTATCACTACATGCCCTTGTGAAAAGTCCCTCTGTGCCTTTCATGTAGGCTCCCTTCACATACTACAAGGCTGCTATAAGGTGTCCTTGGAACTTTCTTTTCTTCAGGCTAAACAACTCCAAATCTCTCAGCCTGTCTTCATAGGAGAGGTTCTCCAGCCCTCCTCTGGACTCACTCCAACAGGGCCTTCTTATGTTGGGGGCCTCAGAGCTGAATGCAGTAGTCCAGATGGGGTCTCACAAGAGTGGAGTAGAGGGGGAGAATGACCTCCCTCAACCTGCTGGTCATGCTTCTTTTGATGCAGTCCAGGATACAGCTGGCTTTCTGGGCTACAGCTCATATTCAGTTTTTCATCCATCAAGCCCACCCCCAAGTATTTCTCTGCAGGGCTGCTCTTAATCTGCTCATGGCTCAGCCAGTATTTGTGCTTGGAATTGTCCTGGTTTTGATCAGGATGGAGTTAACTTTCATTAGAGTATTTCATACCATGTCATGTCATGTCCGGGGATATAGGTGGGAGGGCTCTCTCGGGCACGCTCCGATTTCGGGTCCGGTCCGATCACGTTTTGCTGACGGGGTGCGGTCACCACGCTCAGTAAGCCACTGCTGCATTTTACCCATTTCTTTTTGGATCACTACTGTTACTGTTGTTATCTTGTTATATTTAGTAAATTCTTTCATTTTATTCAACCTACGACTTCTTTTTTTTTGTCCCTCCCTTATTACACCAGGGAGAGGGAAAGTGAGCGGACAGCCACGTAGTGTCTGGCTGCCGGCTGAGTTAAAACATCACAGAATCACAGAATCACAGAACTGGAAGGCACCTTCAAGATCATACACTCCAGCCATCAAACCAACATTAACAGTTCCCAACTACACCATATCCCTAAGCGCTAAGTCGACCCTACTCTTAAACACCTCCAGGGATGGGGACTCCACCACCTGCCTCGGCAGCACATTCCAAAGCCTAACAACCCATTCTGTAAAGAAATGCTTCCTAATATCCAGTCTAAACCTTCCCTGGAGCAACTTGAGGCCATTCCCTCTTGTCCTATCACTTATTACTTGGTTAAAGAGGTTCATCCCCAGTTCTCTGCAACCTCATTTCAGGTAGTTGTAGAGGGCGATGAGGTCTCCCCTCAGCCTCCTCTTCTCCAGACTAAACAACCCCAGTTCCCTCAGCTGTTCCTCATATGACACGTGCTCCAGACCCTTCACCAGCTTCGGTGCCCTTCTTTGGACACAGTCAAGTAATTCAATGTCCTTTTTGTAGTGAGGGGCCCAAAACTGAACACAGTAATTGAGGTGCGGCCTCACCAGTGTCGACTACAGGGGTAAGATCACTTCCTTGTCCCTGCTGGCCACGCTATTTCTCATGCAAGCCAGGATACCATTGGCCTTCTTGGCCACCTGAGCACACTGCTGGCTCATGCTCAGCTGGCTATCAGTCAACACTCCCAGGTCCCTCTCTGACTGGCAGCTCTCCAGCCCTCCTCCCCAAGCCTGTAGCACTGCAGGGGGTTGTTGTAGCTGAAGTGCAGCACCCGGCATTTGGCCTTATTGAAACTCATGTAGTTGGCCTTAGCCCATCACTCCAGCCTGTCCAGATCTCTCTGCAGAGCCTCCCTACTCTCGAGCAGATCAACACTCCCACCCAACTTGGTGTCGTCTGCAAATTTACTGAGGGTGCACTCGAACCCCTCATCTATATCATCAATAAAGATGTTAAACAGGAGTGGCCCCAAAACCGAGCCCTGGGGGACACCACTTGTGACCGGCCGCCAACTGGATTTAACTCCATTCACCACAACTCTTTGGGCCCTGGATGGCCCAGCAAAGCATGTGCCCATCCAAGCCACGAACAGAGAGTTTCACCTTGAGAATGCTGTGGGAAATGTTCACAAAGGCCTTCCTAAAGTCAAGCTAAACAACATCCACAGCCTTTCCCTCATCCAATAAGCAGGTCGCGCTGTCATAGAAGGAGATCAGGTTTGTCAAACAGGACCTGCCTTTCACAAACCCATGCTGACTGGGCCTGATCATCTGGTTGTCCGGCATTTGTTGTATGATGGTACTCAGGATGAGCTGCTCCATCACCTTGCCGGCCATGGAAGTCAAGCTGACAGGCCTGTAATTTCCCAGATCATCCTTCCAACCCTTCTTATATATGGGCATCACATTGGCCAATTTCTAATCTGTCGGGACCTCCCTGGTCTGCCGGGCCTGCTGGTAAATGATGGAAAGCAGCTTGGCGAGCACATCAGTCAGCTCCTTCAGCACCCTCGGGTGTATCCCATCTGGTCCCATAGACTTGTGTATGTCTACGTGATGCAGTAGGTCACTGACTATCTCCTCCTGGAATTCGGAGTGGTCATTCTCCCAGTCTCTGTCTTCTGGCTGAGGAGGCTGGATTCCCTCAATACAGCTAGTCTTGGTATTGAAAACTGAGGCAAAGAAGGCATTAAGCACCTCAGCCTTTTCCTCATCACTTGTTACCATGTTTCCACCTGCATCTAGCAGGGGATGGAGGATCTCTCTGGTCTTTCTTTTGCTGTTGACATACTTATAGAAACATTTCTTATTGTCATTGATTGCTGAAGCCAGATTAATTTCTAGCTGGGCTTTAGACCTCTTGATTTCTGCCCTGCATAGCCTCACAGCATCTTTGTAATAATTGTGAGTCACTAGTCCCTTCTTCCAAAAGCGGTAAACTCTCCTTTTCTCCCTGAGTTGCAGCCAAAGCTCCCTGTTTAGTCAGGGTGGTTTTCTCTGGCACTGGTTTCTCTTACAGCACCTGGGGACCACCTGTTCCTGAGCCATTAAGACTTTCTTCTTAAAGAGTGCCCAGCCTTGCTTAACCCCTATACCCTTCAGGACCATCTCCCAGGGGATCCTGTCAAGCAGGTGACTAAACAAGACAAAGTCACCCCTTTGGAAGTCCAGAATGGCAGTTCTGCTGCCCCCCCTCCTGTCCTCCTTAAGAATAGAGAACTCTATTATTTCATGTTTGCTGTGCCCTAGTCGACCTCTAACCGACACATCCTCCACCACTCCTTCTCTGTTCACAGAGGGGAGATCCAGCAGGGCAATTTCTCTGCTGGGTTCACTCACCAGCTGCATCAGGAAGTTATCTGACACACATTCCAGGAATCTCCAGGACTGGTCCCGCTCTGCTGTGTCGTATTTCCAGCAGATGTCTGGGAAGTTAAAGTCTCCCACAAGAACAAGGGCAAGCGATCGTGAGATTTCTCCTAAATGCCTATAGAATATTTCATCCAGCTCTCTGTCCTGGTTGGGTGGCCTATAGTAGACTCCTACTGCAACATCTGCCCTGTTGGCCTTCCCCCTGATTCTAACGCAAAGACACTCCACCTTGTCTTCACTACACTTGTACTCAAAGCAATCATAACAGTCCCTAACATACAGCGCCACCCCACCACCTCTCCTTCCTTGTCTATCCCTCCTAAAGAGCTTGTAGCCATCAACAGGCGCACTACATTCATGGGAGACATCCCACCATGTTTCTGTAATAGCCACGACATCATAATTTTCCTGTTTCATCATGGCTTCAAGCTCGTCCTGTTTGTTACCCATGCTGTGTGCATTGGTATAGGTGCACTTCAGATGGGCTGATGTTTTGCCCCCTTCCCCCTTCAAATGTAGTTTAAAGCTCTGCCAATGAGCCCAGCTAAGTCCTGCCCCAAGATCCTTTTCCCCCTCTGGGACAGGTGCATCCCGTCCAATGCCAAAAGCTCTGGCATCCTGTATACTAACCCATGATTGAAAAATCCAAATCTTTGATGGTAACACCAGTCTTGGAGCCACAAGTTCATCTGTTGAGTTCTCCTGTATTCTTCTTCATCCATCCCCACAACTGAAGGGATGGAGGAGAGCACAATATGTGCCCCCGACCCCTTAACCAGTTTCCCCAAAGACCTGAAATCTCTCTTCATTGCTTTAGGCCTTCTCCTGGTAATGTCGTTGCTACCTACCTGAAAAACCAAGAGAGGGTAGTAGTCCTTGGGTCTCACTAGAGCGTGGAGTTTTGCCGTGATGTCCTTCACCCAGGGCCCAGGGAGGCAGCAGACTTCCCTATGAAGTGGGTCTGGTCTGCATATTGGGCCTTTGACACCCCTCAGAATGGAGTCACCCACTACAATGACCCTTCTGGGGTTCTTTTTCGAACTGGTTTTAATACCTGGTCCAGAACGACCCTGCCTTGGTGGACCTTGGTCTTCCTCCTTGTTTGAATCATTTTCTTTCTCCTTCTCTTCTTCATTCAAAAGTTCCAGGGCCCCAAATTTATTGTGAAAGGACACCATGGAGGGTGAGGGAGGTCGGTAGAGGATTTTCCTGCCTCCTTGAGAAGGGACCTGTTTCCAGCCTCCCCCATCTCTTAGGTCCCCTCCTTCTGCCTGGTAGCAAGAACATGAGGGATTGCCTGCCTTGTTTGGAGCCTCCATTTGCTCCTGTTGCTTCATGGGTGACAAGGTGCTACTCCACCAATCAATCTCCCTTTCACACTCCCTTCACACTCCCTTCACACTCAACAGTTTTTGGTGCTCAACATGGGGCACTGAGGTTTCTTTGTTTGAGATAACAACAAAACGGGGAAAACGTGGATTGCTTGGCTCCTTAAGGTCTTATCAGTTCGTTTGCAATACGTATTTCCCATGCTATTGTTCACCTTCCATGAGAGTTGGAATAAGATTTTGTTTCTGTTGTACTATGTGATGCTCATCTAAGATAGCGTGCAGTCATTGGCCCTATGGCTATTTACAGTTGTGTTTGAGAAATTTGGGGAGTTCAAATGTCTTTGGAATGTTGACATAAACATGGTTGTCGTGCTGTTAGGAACTAGCACGTTCCTGAATGTGGTTCTGGCTTTGTTCATGTTTAAGCAACTATTTAAGAATATCACTTGGAAACATACACCAAGGTTGGAGAATTATGAGTGGCTGGGGCTGTGGAGTAGAATGGGCAAGTACCTAGAAGAGTGAGCACCTCCAGTGTATTGGAACTTCACTCCTGCACAGGTGCAGAATCCTGAAGAACTAGTGGAATATTTGGAAAAAGTGTGTTGTCACCCGGGTAATTCCAGAGAGGCACAGCTCACTGCAACATGCTGGGGCATAGCCCACACTTACCGACTGCTATTAAACACAGTTCAGAACCCTCAAGAGGAAGAGAAGGCCTCTGCACCTGGTAACCAAGTAACAGAAACTGCAGCCACTAAAACTCTGACCACAGGCGCTGCAGCTAAACCAGAGAATGAACCCATGACAGCGTCAGTTGCTCCCATACAGAAGAAGAAATACATAAGAAAATCCCCTCACAGTGTACAGGGTGATGATGAACCAGGCCCATCACAAGAACAGGAGGAGGAGGCAGAGCCAGTGATAGTCACCCGGTCCTTATCCATGAGTGAGTTGCGACACATAAGAAAAGATTTCAGCTGCCATCCAGGTGAGCAACTCGTTACCTGGCTGCTCCGGTGCTGGGATAGCGGGGCCAGTAGCATGGAACTAGAGGGCAGGGAGGCGAGGCAGCTGGGATCCCTGTCTAGAGAAGGGGGCATTGACAAAGCCATTGGAAAGGAGACACAAAATCTTAGTCTCTGGAGGCAACTTCTGTCAAGTGTGAGGGAGAGGTATCCCTTCAAGGATGTCTTTACATGTCATCTAAGTAAGTGGACCACTATGGAAAGAGGCACTCAATACTTGAGGGAGCTGGCTGTGCGGGGGAGAGTTTACTATGACCCAGGTAATGCACAGCTACCCACAGATCCAGATGAACTCCGATGCACCTGGCCCTTGTGGAGGCCTTTTGTATGGAGCACACCCTCATCATATGTCAGTGCATTTACACTAATGGACTGGAGAGACGAACAGGGACCAACAGTGAATGAACTGGCTCGCTGACTGTGACAATATGAAGAAAGTCTCTCTTCCCCCATCACCATGACTGTGAATAAATTATCTCAAGATTTCCAGCAATTTAAAGAGGACATGTCCTACTCCCCACCTACACGGACTACAATCTCGGCTATTAGGAGCAATCGTTCGTTTCTCTACTTGTGAGAACCGGTAGACACCACAGGGGAAGCTGTGGCATTGCCTGCGTGACTATGGAGAAGACATGAAGTAATGGGATGGAAAACCTACCTACCTCCTAGAAAAGCAAGTATGTGAGCTGGAAGGAAGAACAAGTACAAAACGTGGTCCTTTCAGGAGAAATGCTGCTCTGGTTTCCAGTAATCAAGTGCCCAAACAGAGTAGAAAGTTTCACTTTGTTCATGATCTTATGAGAAGAACTTCTGACTTTTATTCACAAGAAGCGAGTGATCAAGATGAGGCTGAAACCCGTGCACACCACACTAACGCAGTTGTCGTTAGTGGGTATTATGAACAATATTAGAGGGGCCCTGCCTCCAGCCAGGTGGAGGACAGGGACAACCAAGTTTACTGGACTCTGTGGATTCAATGGCCTGGCACATCTGACCCCCAGCAGTATAAGGCTTTAGTGGACACTGGTATGCAACACACCTTAATGCCATCAAATTTTAAAGGAGCAGAACCCGTTTGTATTTCAGCAGTGACAGGGGGCTCTCAACAGCTGACTGTATTGGAAGCTGAGGTGCGCCTAAGTGGAAAAGAGTGGGAAAAACACCCCATTGCGAGTGGCCCAGACGCTCCATGAGTTCATGGCATAGATTATCTCAGGAGACAGTATTTTAAGGACCCAAAAGGCTATCAGTGGGCTTTTGGTATACCTGCCTTGGAAACAGAAGGAATTAAACAGCTGTCTGTGTTGCCTGGTCTATCAGAGGATCCTTCTGTTGTGGGATTGCTGAGGGTTGAAGAACAACAAGTGCCAACTGCCACTACAACCGTGCACCGACAGCAATACCGCACCAATCGAGACTCTGTAATCCCTATCCATAAACTGATTCATCAGCTAGAGAGCCAAGGAGTCATCAGCAAGACGCGCTCCCCCTTTAACAGCCCCGTATGGCCAGTATGAAAGTCTAATGGAGAGTGGAGATTGACAGTGGACTTTTGTGGCCTGAATGAAGTCACACCACCGCTGAGTACTGCCGTGCCAGACATGTTAGGACTTCAATATGAACTAGAGTCAGAGGGGGCCAAGTGGTATGCCACGACTGATATTGCCAACGCATTTTTCTCCATCCTTCTCTCTGGCAGCAGAATGCAGGCCACAGTTTGTTTTTACCTGGAGGGGTGCCCAACACACCTGGAATCAGCTGCCCCAGGGGTGGAAACACAGCTCCACCATTTGCCATGGACTGATCCAGACTGCACTGGAATAGGGTGAAGCCCCAGAACATTTACAGTACATTGATGACATCATTATATGGGGTAATAGAACAGAAGAACTTTTTGAGAAAGGGGAGAAAATAATCCAAATCCTTCTGAGAGCCTGTTTTGCCATAAAGAGTAATAAAGTCAAGGGATCTGCACAAGAGATCCAGTTTTTAGCAGTAAAATGGCAAGATGGACGTCATCAGATTCCAATAGAGGTGATTAATAAAATAACAGCTATGTCCCCACCAATTAACAGAAAGGAAACGCAAGCTTTCTTGGGTGTTGTGGGTTTTGCGAAACTGCACATTCCAAATACAGTCAGATTGTCAGCCCTCTCTATCAAGTGATCTGTAAAAAGAATGATGTTTATGTGCGGTCCTTAGCCGTGACAGGCTTTTATGCAAATTAAAAAGGAAATACTTCATGCAGTAGCCCTCGGGCCAGTTCGGACAGGGCAAGATGTTAAAAATGTGCTCTACATTTCAGCCAGGAAGAATAGCCCTACCTGCAGTCTCTGGCAGAGAGCTCCTGGGGAGACTCGGGGTCAACCCCTGGGGTTTTGGACTCGGGGATACAGAGGATCCAAGGCCCGCTATACTCCAACGGAAAAGGAGATATTGGCAGCATATGAAGGGGTCTGAGCTGCTTCTGAGGTGATCGGGACTGAAGCACAGCTCCTCCTGGCAGCCCGGTTACCAGTGCTGGGCTGGATGTTCAAAGGGAGTGTCCCCTCTATACACCATGCAACTGATGCCACATGAAGTAAATGGGTCGCATTAATCACACAACGAGCTCGAATAGGGAGCCCCAGCCATCCAGGAATACTGGAAGTGATCACAAATTGGCCAGAAAGCAAAGATTTTTGAATGGCGCTAGAGGAAGAAGTAGCACGTGCTGAAGAGGCCCCACCATATAATAAACTACTGGATAACAAGAAGCGATATGCCCTGTTTACCGATGGGTCCTGTTGCATTGTGGGGGAGCATCGAAGTCGGAAAGCAGCTGTGTGGAGCCCCACACAACAGGTTGCTGAAGCTGCTGAAGGAGAAGGTGAATTGAGTCAGTACACAGCGGTAAAAGCCATCAAGCTGGCCTTAAGATATTGCTGAGTGAGGAAAGTGGCCAGTGCTCAACCTCTATACTGACTCATGGATGGTAGCAAATACTCTGTGGGGGTGGTTACAGCAGTGGAAACAGCAACTGGCAGCACAGAGGCAAACTCATCTGGGCTGCTGAATTATGGCAAGATATTGCTGCTCGGGTAGAGAATCTGGTTGTGAAAGTATGCCTTGTAGACACTCACATACCCAAGAGCCGGGCCACTGAAGAACGTCAGAACAATCAACAGGCGGATCAGGCTGCCAAGATTAAGGTGTCTCAAGTAGATCTGGACTGGCAACATAAGGGTGAACAATTTATGACTGGCTGGGCCCATGACTCCTCAGGCCACCAGGGAAGAGATGAAACATGTGGATGGGTTCATGACCGAGGAGTGGACTTAACCATGGATGTTATTGCACAGGTAATCCATGAATGTGAGACATGCGCTACGATCAAGCAAGTCAAACGGTTAAAGCCCATTTGGTATGGAGGACAATGGTCAAAATATAAATATGGGGTGGCCTGGCAGATTGATTATATCATGCTCCAACAAACTTGGCATGGCAAACACTATGTGCTTACAATGGTGGAAGCAGCCACTGGTTGGTTGGAAACTTATGTCGTGCCCCATGCCACTGCCCGGAACACCATTTTAGACCTTGAAGAGAAAGTCTTACAGAGAGATGGCACGCCAGAATAATTCAGTCAGATAATGGGACATATTTCCAAAACAACCTCATAGATGCCTGGGCCAAAGAACATGGCACTGAGTGGATACATCACATTCCCTACCATGCACCAACCTCTGGGAAAATTGGGCGATACAATGGGTTGCTGAAAACTACACTGAGAGCAATGGGTGGTGGAACTTTCAAACACTGGGATGTGCATTTAACAAAAGTCACCTGGCTAGTCAATACCAGAGGATCTGCCAAGCAAGCTGGACCTGCTCAGTCAAACCTCCTATAAACTGTGGATGGGGATAAAGCACACGTAGTGAGCATTAGGAATATGTTGGGGAAGACCATCTGAGTTACTTCTGCATTGAGTAAAAGTAAACCCATGCATGGGATTACTTTTGCCCAAGGACCTGGGTGCACTTGGTGGGTAATGCAGAAGGATGGAGAATTGCGATGCGTGCGTCAGGGAGATTTGATTTTAGGTGAGAATAGCCAATGAATCAAACTGTCAAATAACCCTGTTATTGCAATTGGTGCCTCACATCATTCCTGTGCCACATCCAAAGCCTCCTGCTCCACCGACTGAGCTACTCTGCCTCATTCCTCCAGCTTTAAAGACTGTCATAAGAGATGGAACCCGAAGTTAAGAACTAAATGAACTCAGTAGACATTGTGGAAGGATGGCACATAGACTAAGGGAATGCTATCTGTGAGACCTGGGAAAAAAAAAAGGGGGTGGTGATTTCTTAAGATGTATTTGGAAACCAGAGCATAACGTCAATAATATGGAATAAGGGGTGGAGACTGTCCTGTTTTCGACCAGGATACAGTTAACTTTCATGGGAATATTTCATACCATGTCATGTCATGCCCAGGGATATATGTGGATGGGCTCTCTCGGGCATGCGCTGATTTCGGGTCCGGTCTGGTCACATGTTGCTGGGGGGGCGGTGGTCACTGCACTCGGCAAGCCACTGTTGCATTTTACCCGTTTCTTTTTGGACTCACTATTGTTACTGTTGTTCTCTTGTTATATTTAGTAAATTTTTTCTTTTTATTCAACCTACGAATTCTCTTCTTTTTTTTTGTCCCTTCCTTATTTCACCGGGGAGGGGGGAGGTGAACAGCCAGCCACGTGGCATCTGGCTGACAGCTGAGTTCAAACCTCAACAGGATTGAATCTTCTGAAGATAGAATCTTCTGGCTTTATGGCAGAGAGTTGGGAAATTTTAAGTTCCCACTTCAGGCAAATGTGCATCTTCAATTATGCCTCCCTACACCATATATCTGATGATGCAGTCACAGCTTTGAGATCCTTTACAAATCCCAGTAAAATTATTAAATTCTGAAATTAATTAATCTAAGTTCCTACAAGAGCAGGTAAACAAACTTTAGTACCCAGTATACACTTGGATATCCTGCATGCAAAGTAGATAACAGACTGTTCAAAACCACTTTCTCTTTCTGAGGGGTAAACCAATGACATTGTAGAGAGGCACATGGTGAAAAAAACTAGAACCATGATGTGCTCAAATACAATGCAGCTAAGTTAAAGAGCATCTGATGTTGCAAAGAAATGATTGCATGAAAAACAATGAACAAAACTGAACTGAGACCATAAACCAGAAAAAGTCAGAGGAAGGCAGGTTGAACCACCTTGCAAAAACCTCACATCTGATTAGGTGTGTTCCTACAGGAATTGGGTGCATTTCTTCTATAAAGCTATGAAAACTGACATTGCAGACTCATCAAGAGGTGATGATGTTTATACCCCCCCCCCAAATTAACCAAAAATAGAAACAAATCTGAGTTGCTATTGAATTTAGAACTATCATAAACAGAGTCCAACAACTGCAAAAATATCCTAAAAAAGAAAAAAAATCACTTAGACATGACCATTATCTCTCACTTGCTCAAATAAACAGCTTCAGCACTTCCAGTTCCTTATTCACATGAAAGTCTTTGTGGGTACCTAAAAGATACATATCTTTGAGAGGTTAGGCGTTTTTTACAATGTGGAAATTGTAACCTGTCTAAAAGAAAAAATACATATTAAAAGCTCTGCAGGCAGCAAGTTAGACTAGAATTGCACCTAGAAATTTCCTAGTGTTTGACAGTTTACAAAGGCTTTCTTCTTTTTTCACTTCAATACAGTGATAGTAGATAGTAGTATATCAGCTGTAGTCTTGTTCCAATGGTTTTCTAGAGGAATTCATGAGAGATTAGTAAGTCCTGGTTGTATCAAACATTTCTTAGTAGCCAGATGAGAAATCCAAAGCTTGGTCTTTGTTTCTCCTGCCTTCAGCTTGTGAGAAGGGCTTTGTTGAAATCTCAGTGAGCTTCTTGTGTTCAGTTTTGACTGGCAGTTCTTTAACTAATGTTTTTCTTGAAAAGCTGATGTGGTTCAGTCCCTACCAGATTCTTTCTGTCCATAAGGAATGAAGCTAAATCAAACAGAATACATATTTTTCTTCATGTATCAGTTTTTTCATAGTTCAGAAATATAACAGGGTTTCTGTCTCCTTATATTATATGTGGGATCTTTACCCAGGGTAAATGGGGATTTTTTTACTGGAATAAAAATTTTTTAAGAAACCATCCCAGTCAAATGCTTCAAGAAGTCAGCAGTTTAGGATTTTAATAAGTACCTAATCTAAGCTTGTTTTTATTTTCATAAAAGTAAAATGCTTTGCAATGTATCTGTTTAAGGTACTGTTCAGGGACAGATACCTAGAATAAGCCTCTTGATTAACTTGGCAGAACTTCCTTCCTATTAGCACTAATATTTTGTTAGTAGCTTTATTTCTCTGAGTAATTGCTCCTTTGAAGAGCCCAGACACTTACAAAAAAGATGGCTTTGGAGCAGGTTAGACACGTTTAGTCTCATACAGCTGGAGGACTCCAGCTAGCAAAATGTATAAGACTTGGATAAACAGTAGCAGAACCAGCAAACCACATGAATATTTGGAATATTATGTGACTATACTACTGTTATTCTTATTTGGTGTTATTTAATGCATATGCTGGCACCAATTCTGTGTACATCCAGAATATATATTTTACTATTTGTAATCAAGCCTAGAATACATTCAATATATTTCCCATATTTCCTCAATATACCCTTGTCTAAGGTTGATATCTTAAAGTACTTTATATTCTTGAGTACAAGTGCAGTGAAGAAAGGGTGGAGTGTCTTTGTGTTAGAATCAGGGGGAAGGCCAACAGGGCAGATGTTGTAGTAGGAGTCTACTATAGGCCACCCACCCAGGACAGAGAGGTAGATGAAATATTCTATAGGCACTTGGGTGAAATCTCACAATCGCTTGCCCTTGTTCTTGTGGGGGACTTCAACTTCCCAGACATCTGCTGGAAATACAACACAGCAGAGCGGGACCAGTCCTGAAGATTCCTGGAATGTGTGGGGGACAACTTCCTAACACAGCTGGTGAGAAAACCAACCAGAGAAGGTGCCCTGCTGGACCTCCTCCTTGTGAACAGAGAAGGACTGGTGGGTGATGTGGTGGTTGGAGGATGACTAGGGCACAGCGATCATGAAATAATAGAGTTCTCTATTCTTAGAGAGGCCAGGAAAGGGCTAAGCAGGACTGACATCCTGGACTTCCAAAGGGCTGACTTTGACTTGTTTAGGCACCAGCTTGACAGGATCCCTTGGGAGAAGGTCCTGAAGGGTATAGGGGTCCAGGAAGGCTGGGCACTCCTTAAGAAGGAAGTGTTTATGGCTCAGGAGCAGGCAGTCCCCAGGTGCTCTAAGAGGAGCAGGCGGCAGAGAAGACCACCCTGGCTGAACAGGGAGCTTTGGCTGCAACTCAAGGAGAAAAGGAGAGTTTACAGCCTTTGGAGGAAGGGACTAGCCACTCACAATGATTACAAAGAGGCTGTGAGGCTATGCAGGGCAGAAATCAGGAGGTCCAAAGCCCAGCTGGAAATTAATCTGGCTTCAGCAATCAAAGATAACAAGAAATGTTTCTATAAGTATGTCAATAGCAAAAGAAAGACCAGGGAGAGTCTCCATCCCCTGCTAGATGCTGAAGGAAACTTGTTATCAAGTGATGAGGGGAAGGCTGAGGTACTTAATGCCTTCTTTGCCTCAGTCTTTAATAACAAGACCAGTTGTACTGAGGGAATCCAGCCCCCTCAGCCAGATGATAGAGACTGGGAGAACGAATCCCCCGCAATCAAGGAGAGAGTCAGTGACCTGCTGCATCACATAGACACCCACAAGTCTATGGGACCAGATGGGATACAGCCGAGGGTGCTGAAGGAGCTGGCTGGGGTGCTCGCCAAGCCGCTTTCCATCATTTACCAGCAGTCCTGGCTGACCGGGGAGGTCCCGACAGATTGGAAACTGGCCAATGTGACGCCCATCTATAAGAAGGGTTGGAAGGATGATCCGGGAAATTACAGGCCTCTCAGCTTGACTTCGGTACCCGGGAAGCTGATGGAGCAGCTCATCCAGAGTACCATCACACAACACATGCAGGACAACCAGATGATCAGGCCCAGTCAGCATGGGTTTATGAAAGGCAGGTCCTGCTTGACAAACCTGATCTCCTTCTATGACAGAGTGACCTGCTTATTGGATGAGGGAAAGGCTGTGGATGTTGTTTACCTTGACTTTAGCAAGGCCTTTGACACCGTTTCCCACAGCATTCTCCTGGCAAAACTGGCTGCTCGCGGCTTGGATGATCGCACGCTTCGCTGGGTAAAAAACTGGCTGGATGGCTGGGCCCAAAGAGTTGTGGTGAATGGAGTTAAATCCAGTTGGCGGCCGGTCACGAGTGGTGTCCCCCAGGGCTCGGTTTTGGGGCCACTCCTGTTTAACATCTTTATTGATGATCTAGGTGAGGGGATTGAGTGCACCCTCAGTAAGTTTGCAGACGACACCAAGTTGGGTGGGAGTGTTGATCTGCTCGAGGGTAGGGAGGATCTGCAGAGGGATTTGGACAGGCTGGAGCCATGGGCTAAGGCCAACTGTATGAGCTTCAATAAGGCCAAATGCCGGGTGCTGCACTTGGGCCACAACAACCCCCAGCAGCGCTACAGGCTCGGGGAGGACTGGCAGGAGAGCTGCCAGTCAGAGAGGGACCTGGGTGTGTTGATTGACAGCTGGCTGAACATGAGCCAGCAGTGTGCCCAGGTGGCCAAAAAGGCCAATGGTATCCTGGCTTGTATCAGAAATAGCGTGGTCAGCAGGGACAAGGAAGTGATCTTACCCCTGTAGTCGACACTGGTGAGTCCACACCTCGATTGCTGTGTTCAGTTTTGGGCCCCTCACTACAAAAAGGATGTTGAATTACTCGATCATGTCCAGAGAAGGGCAACGAAGCTGGTGAAGGGTCTGGAGCACATGTCGTACGAGGAGCAGCTGAGGGAACTGGGGTTGTTTAGTCTGGAGAAGAGGAGGCTGAGGGGAGACCTCATCGCCCTCTACAACTACCTGAAATGAGGTTGCAGAGAGCTGGGGATGAGTCCCTTTAACCAAGTAATGAGTGATAGGACAAGAGGGAATGGCCTCAAATTGTGCCAGGGAAGGTTTAGACTGGATATTAGGAAGCATTTCTTTACAGAACGGGTGGTTAGCCATTGGAATAGACTGCCCAGGCAGGTGGTGGAGTCCCCATCCCTGGAGGTGTTTAAGAGCAGGGTCGACATAGCGCTGAGGGATATGGTGTAGATGGGAACTGGCAGTGTCAGGTTAACGGTTGGACTGGATGATCTTCAAGGTCCTTTCCAACCTGGTTGATTCTGTGATTCTGTGATTCTGTGATTCTGTGATTCTGTGATTCTGTGACATAAGAAGTTGAGAGTGATCATATCCCTGGGAAGCTGATGGAGCAGCTCATCCTGAGTACGATCATACAACACATGCGGGACAACCAGATGATCAGGCCCAGTCAGCATGGGTTTATGAAAGGCAGATCCTGCTTGGCAAAACTGATCTCCTTCTACAACAGGGTGACCTGCTTATTAGATGAGGGAAAGGCTGTGGATGTAGTTTACCTCGACTTCAGTAAGGCCTTTGACACCACTTCCCACAGCATTCTCCTGGTGAAACTGGCTGCTCAAGGCTTGGATGATCGCACACTTTGCTGGGTGAAAAATTGGCTGGATGGCCGGGCCCAGAGAGTTGTGATTAATGGAGTTAAATCCAGTTGGCGGCCGGTCACGAGTGGTGACCCCCAGGGCTTGGTTTTGGGGCCACTCCTGTTTAACATCTTTATTGATGATATAGATGAGGGGTTCGAGTGCACCCTCAGTAAATTTGCAGACGACACCAAGTTGGGTGGGAGTGTTGATCTGCTCGAGGGTAGGGAGGCTCTGCAGAGAGATCTGGACAGGCTGGAGTGATGGGCTAAGGCTAACTGTATGAACTTCAATAAGTCCAAATGCCGGGTGCTGCACTTCAGCCACAACAACCCCCAGCAGTGCTACAGGCTTGGGGAGGAGTGGCTGGAGAGCTGCCAGTCAGAGAGGGACCTGGGAGTGTTGACTGATAGCCAGCTGAACATGAGCCAGCAGTGTGCCCAGGTGGCCAAAAAGGCCAATGGTATCCTGGCTTGTATCAGAAATAGCGTGGTCAGCAGGGACAAGGAAGTGATCTTACCCCTGTAGTCGACACTGGTGAGTCCACACCTCGATTACTGTGTTCAGTTTTGGGCCCCTCACTACAAAAAGGATGTTGAATTACTCGATCATGTCCAGAGAAGGGCACCGAAGCTGGTGAAGGGTCTGGAGCACAGGTCGTACGAGGAGCAGCTGAGGGAACTGGGGTTGTTTAGTCTGGAGAAGAGGAGGCTGAGGGGAGACCTCATCGCCCTCTACAACTACCTGAAATGAGGTTGCAGAGAACTGGGGATGAACCTCTTTAACCAAGTAATAAGTGATAGGACAAGAGGGAATGGCCTCAAGTTGCTCCAGGGAAGGTTTAGACTAGACATTAGGAAGCATTTCTTTACAGAACAGGTAGTCAGGCATTGGAATGGGCTGCCCAGGGCAGTGGTGGAGTCCCCATCCCTGGAGGTGTTCAAGAGTCAGGTTGACATAGCACTTAGGGTTATGGTGTAGTTGGGATATGTCAGTGCTAGGCTAACAGTTGTACTAGATGATCTTCAAGGTGCCTTCCAACTTAGATGATTCTGTGATTCTGTGATTCTGTGATGATACATTTGTTACATGTATGGGAGAGTATAAAAAATTACACTTTCAGACATGCAGAAATGTTGGTATTTATTATATTAGTTTCAACTTGAATATATCTTCCATAAAGCATTTAAAAAAACTGGAATCTCATAATGTTACTGATATTCATAGAAACCATGAAATTTGTATTCCAAAATGTTATAGCAAGCTAATGCATGACAGGGTGCTGTGTTTTCATATTTTCAATAAGTTCCTTTTATGTGAGCAAATGATGCTTCCTAAGACATCTATAAAATACCCATTGAAGTAAAATGAAATGACCAGCTTAATATTTGGAACTCCTTGATATAGTGGCATAAACCATAAAACTGAACAAAACACACAGGATCAGTCAAGAGTGACTGGGAAAGAGCATGTAATGTCTCAGTAATATCTTGTAGGTATTGAATAGCTGAGGGTTTCGACAGGTTTTTGGGCTGCCTTTGAGTATATCAAATGGCTAAGGAAGGATAGCAACAGACTCCAACAGTTTATTTTAGAAACCTCCCTTTCTCTGTGTAATCTTGCTCTTAGCAGGGGAAAACTGAATAATTCAATTGTTTCTCAACAATTTTCTCTTAAGAAACAACATTTTTCTGTCACTCTGTTACTTAATTATATTGATTATATCAATAATGATTTACGGAGACTGCACTATGCATGAGCAAACAGTATATTTCCTAACTTACTACATCAATTAAAAATACTTTTTTGTTTTATAACAAGAAATCTAAGTAAGAAAATACTTTCTTAATTGTTCCTAAATTAAAATGTCATTACTATCAAAGATAATTAAACATTGAATGAAAAAATAGTTGTAAATTTCATCTAATTGTGCTCCTGTCCTTTTAAATTCCCTCTGCTTTCTCTTGGCTTTTTGTTCAAGTTCGTATTTCTTGTTTCCACTTAGAAGCACCCTATTATCAAAATAGACGGGAAACTCAACTCGTGTTATGGTTTGCATTTGTCAAAGAGATTTTGCTTTTGAATTTGGCATTTACTAAAGAACTCATGTTTATGCAAAAAAATTCTGTCCAGCTCCACCCATTCTGCTTCTGTGATTGATGATTGTTCTGCTGTGTTTTGGAGCTTGAACAACTGCCATCCATGGATAGATTTTAACAACTTCCTTTTATTGTTTCTAGCAAAGACAAAGCAAAACAAACCTCTTTCCCCCAAATCCCTGGAGAAAATATAAATACAACATACCACATATTTTTCATAACAGTTGCAAAGAGCAGACTTCAACCATATTTCAACTTGAACAAATGTCTGCCTAACCGTATTAAAATACCTCACTTTTCTTCGGTCACTTGTATAGTGGATGTGCTGTAACTTAATGTAATGTAATTTAATTGGAGACATCAATTTAATCCATGCAGATTGACTTTTGAAGTGAGCTTCTGTCATCAAAGCTGGGCAACTGTGATGTAGGTTTTGTCTGATAACTTAGATTGAGCTAGACACTTTAGTAAAAATTTTTATTTTCCCATTAAAGTTAGGAGCGATGGAATGTGTAAAGTGATTCTATCGGTTTCAGAACTAAAGCAAAGACCAAAGTAGAGAGGATGAATCTGGGAAATTAATATTTAACCATTTGTATCATCAATCCATAAGTAAATATAGGGTTATAAAACAAAAAAAATCTTGCTATTAAGAGGAATTAGTTGAATCATAGCTTTTAAAGTTACCATTTATTTATACTAAGTAAAACTTAGATACTGTCAACAATAAAATCACTTACACTGTATTAGACAACATAAAAGTTATATAGGGTAGATAGGTATTCAAAGCAAGTGAAGTGAAAATAATTGGCTGGTCAAAGTCCACAACTGATTAGATTCATGCAACTATAATCCTAGAGTAGTTATCCAGAAAATTATTAAAGGAAAATATTTGAAGACCATCTTACAGAAAAAAAAAAAAAAACAACACCTTCATGTTGCTTTCTGTTTATTCATATTCATAGAAGTAGAATAAACAGTAGAAACAGTATATGTTCTAGAAGTTCAGCCTACATTTTTGGTTTTGGTTTTGGTTTTTTTAGTAACACATTAATAAAATAAGGCAGACAAACACAATGAACACATTAATGCCAGTATAGTCTAAATTAGCAGAATCAGAACCAACATCTTCAATAGCTGTAAAACAAGTTGGGGAGTTAAGAAGTAAAAGAGATATGTTTCTAGACCTAAGCACTGCTGTGGAGGCTTTCTCATACTTCCACATTGGCAGCCATGGTGCCTTATGCTGTGTCTGGAAATTGAGCTACACTGAGCTTTAGGACCGAAGGGCCATAGAATGACAGGACAGATAATTCAGGCTGGAGGAGGCCTCAGAACATCTCTAGCCCAGACCCTGACTACAGCAGGGTGAACTCTGAGGGCAGCATTGGACCAGAGGAGTAATGACGAATACTTGCTTCCTCCAAGCAGGGCCAATTCCTCGCGAACTGGTGCTCTGTAAGGGTGCTAGCTCATGGCAGCAAGCTTTTGATAACCAGTGTTTGGAGGAAGTATCTGAAGGGTACCAGGTGTTGGGTCCCACACTCTACCTATTGCCTTATTGAGATAGTTTTAGGACTTTCAGTGGCACTTAGTCTATGCTGTAAATTGAGCAGTGCCAGGTAGTATTCAAGTACTAAAACTCAACAAGGTATTCTGTCAGAATGTTAAAATGTTCACAGGCAATTTTAGGGGACCAAAAAATCTTTCCTAGAAAATTCTCAGACCCAGTTTAGGAGACAGAAAGGACTCAAAACCAGTTCATATAGACATCTTGCCATCCTATTTAAGAGGTAAAATATGTTTAGGTTAAAGATGCAGGCTGTGCAGTGCTAGAGCACCAGAAAGGAGCCCAAGTTGTGTTCATTAGCTATGTTTGCAAAGGAAAATTAGTCTCCTGAATCACCACCATGAATCTGAAAAATTGAAGTGTAAGTAAACGCTTGTATTTGTATCACAGCTTATTTTTCCAATTCTGTCCTTTAATGGATTTGCTAGATCTGACTACTTTTTCTTCCCTTTTCCTTTCTGCCTTATGTTGGACAAGCTGGTCCCCATGAAAATGAAGATGAAAATCATTATCATTTTCCAGTAATCTGTTGTAAATGTGTTTACCTAGAATTTCTTCTACTACCAGTTCCTGTCGTGGTTTCGTCGGGGACCCTTTGTCTCCTTCAGAATGTACTCCTCCATGGCAACAGGGTGCCGAGGCCAGGAAATGGTGGTGGTGCAACAGCAATGTTGAGACAAGCAAAATCTAATACAGTTCCTTACAACAGTGCTTCACAATCTTTCTCTGTCAGGAGTCCTGCCTATGGGATACATTCTTCTTGAGATTCTCCGGCATGGATCACCTTCACGTGTTGCAGTCTTCCAAGCACTGATGTACAACAGCAGGGGCTTCTTCCCACAGAGTCCTTGAGGTCCTCCACAGGCCACAGGCAAATCTCTCTTCTTCCGGTGATCTTCATGGGTGGCAGGGAGGGTGGTGTTGCCATCTCACCACGGGACACTGGGGGGCTATCTGCTCTGGTGCACTTCCCCACTTTCTCTGCCTTTCTTACACTGACATCAGTGTTCACATAGGTGTCCTTCTTGTAACTCATCCTTAAAGTCCCCCCAACCCCCTCTCACGTTGCCCTTCTTAAATAAGTTATTGCAGAGGCATAGCCCCCATCGCTAATTGACTCAACCTTGGCCACAGACAGGTCTGACTTGGAGCTGGGAGAGCTTTTGAGAAGCTTCTCACAAGGGGCCTCTGCTGTTGAAACAAAGAGGTTCACTCAACAGTCAGAATTCCAAATAATTGTTAAACAGGTATTTATTTGCAGCACTGGGGATCACTGCACCATGATTGCCTCACCTACTAAAAAAAGACTCTGACTAATATACACAAAAACCACACATATTCATCAGATTTCCTGGAAAAGGCAGTCTTATGGTAATGGGTTCTCAGAATTCATTTACATAGTCTGAGCATGCATAGTAAAAATAGAATGAGGGTCTTCTCCCCACCTTGGTGGTCCACATAGTCTTCCTCACACTGTCCACTAGTCGAACATTAGGGTTCCCATTTCCATATATGGTCATGAAGTTAGCTCATCCATCCTTTGGGTCCTGTTTGTTTCAAGGGGGTTAGTTTAGACCAGCTTCCAGTTGCTTATCTTGACACTGGCATCTTCTTAGGTGCTTGTTTTAAGGTCCGTGGCTTCAAGGATGTACTCAGGGAGTTTACCAGACTGTCCAAGGCCTGTTTTATCTCCACTAGGCAAGGAGTTACAGGTTTCAAAACACTTTACAAGTGGGTAATGACTACAGAGGGTAGTTAGGAAAAGAGTATAAATGAAATTATATACATTGCAGTAAAATACAGGAAAAATAAAAGCTAGTAAAACACAAGTGATAGTTAACGTTAAAACTAAATGTCCTACTTTGCTGGTTTCTATACATTAGCAAGGTTAGGAGGTCTTGTAATTTCAAGTATACTTTTAGCAACTTCCCATCAATTCAGCCCCCTACCATGCTAGCAACCCCCCCCCCCACACACAAACCCAGCACAAGCTGCATCTGTTGAAAAAGTCCACTGGCCTAGTGAGATTCAACCCAGAGTACTGAAGGATCTAGCAGATGTAACAGAGGACCACTCTCAATCATCTACCATAGGTCTTGGGAGCCTGGGGAGGTCTCCAGTGACTGGAAGCCAACGTCATTCCAATTTACAAGAAGGGCATGAGGGAAGACCCAGGAAACTACAGACCTGCTAGTCTACACTCAGTATGTGGAAAAATTACGGACAAGATCATACTGGTTGCTACAGAAAGGCATTTAAAGCACAGTGCAATCACCACAGAATCACAGAATAGTCAAGGTTGGAAAAGACCTTGAAGATCATCTGGTCCAACCATTAACCTAACATTGACAGTTCCCAATGATACCATATCCCTAAGCGCTATGTCAACTCTACTCTTAAACACCTCCAGGGATGGGGACTCCACCACTGCCTGGGCAGCCCATTCCAACACCTAACAACCCGTTCTGTAAACGGCTTCCTAATATCTAGTCTAAACCTTCCCTGGTGCAACTTGAGGCCATTACCTCTTGTCCTATTGCTTATTACCTGGTTAAAGAGACTCATCCCCAGTTCTCTGCAACCTCATTTCAGGTAGTTGTAGAGGGCGATGAGGTCTCCCCTCAGCCTCCTCTTCTCCAGACTCAACAACCCCAATTCCCTCAGCTGTTCCTTGTATGACCTGTGCTCCAGACCCTTCACCAGCTTCGGTGTCCTTCTTTGGACATGATTGAGTAATTCAATGTCCTTTTTGTAGTGAGGGGCCCAAAACTGAACACAGTAATCGAGGTGTGGACTCACCAGTGCCGACTACAGGGGTAAGATCACTTCCCTGTCTCTGCTGACCACGCTATTTCTGATACAAGCCAGGATACCATTGGCCTTTTTGGCCACCTGGGCACACTGCTGGCTCATGTTCAGCCGGCTATCAATCAACACACCCAGGTATCTCTCTGATTGGCAGCTCTCCAGCCACTCCTCCCCAAGCCTGTAGCGCTGCTGGGGGTTGTTGTGGCCCAAGTGCAGCACCCGGCATTTGGCCTTATTGAAACTCATGCAGTTGGCCTTAGCCCATGGCTCCAGCCTGTCCAGATCTTTCTGCAGAGCCTCCCTACTCTCGAGCCCAACTTGGTGTCATCTGCAAACTTACTGAGGGTGCACTCGATCCCCTCATCTATATCATCAATAAAGATGTTAAACAGGAGTGGCCCCAAAACCGAGCCCTGGGGGACACCACTCGTGACTGGCTTCCAGCTGGATTTAACTCCATTCACCACAACTCTTTGGGCCCGGCCATCCAGCCAGTTTTTTACCCAGCAAACCGTGCGATCATCCAAGCCGCGAGCAGCCAGTTTTGCCAGGAGAATGCTATGGGAAACGGTGTCAAAAGCCTTCCTAAAGTCCATGCAGACAACATCCACACCCTTTCCCTCATCCAATAAGCAGGTCACTCTGTCGTAGAAGGAGATCAGTTTTGCCAAGCAGGACCTGCCTTTCATAAACCCATGCTGACTGGGCCTGATCATCTGGTTGTCCCGCATGTGTTGTATGATCGTACTCAGGATGAGCTGCTCCATCAGCTTCCCAGGCACAGAAGTCAAGCTGAGAGGCCTGTAATTTCCCGGATCATCCTTCCCACCCTTCTTATAGATGGGCGTCACATTGGCCAATTTCTAATCTGTCGGGACCTCCCTGGTCCACCAGGACTGCTGGTAAATGATGGAAAGCAACTTGGCAAGCACCCCAGCCAGCTCCTTCAGCACCCTCGGGTGTATACCATCCGATCCCATAGACTTGTGTATGTATATGTGATGCAGTATGACACTGACTATCTCCTCCTGGAATGCGGGGGTCATTCTCCCAGTCTCTGTCTTCTGGCCAAGGAGGCTGGATTCCATCAATACAACTAGCTTTGTTATTAAAGACAGGCAAAGAAGGCATTGAGCACCTCAGACTTTTCCTTATCACTCTTTGCCATGTTTCCTCCCGCATCTAGCAGGGGATGCAGGCTCTCCTTGGTCTTTCTTTTGTCTCTGACATACTTATAGAAACATTTTTTGTTATCCTTGATTGCTGAAGCCAGATTAATTTCTAGCTGGGGTTTAGACCTCCCGATTTCCCCCCTGCATAGCCTTATAGCATCTTTGTAATAGTTGTGAGTGTCTAGCCCCTTTTTCCAAAGGCCGTATACTCTCCTTTTCTCCCTGAGTTGCATCTGTCCTGATTTTGGCCAGGATAGAGTTAACTTTCCTTGGGCTCAGAGGGAGCACAGCTGAAGGGCTGGGTCCTGATCAATCATTGAAGCATTCCATGTCACATGACATCAAATCTCAGCATACAGGCTGAGCGTGTTGTTTTCGGTTTCTGGATCAGCTGGGCAGTGTTCTCTGGTGTGGTGGGGTCGCTACTGGGGATGGGCTCTGTACTGGTCACCGTTCAGTGAGCCGCTACTGCATTTTACCCATTTTGGACTGCTATTATTAATATTGTTTTCACTAGTACATTTTTTTATTTAACATACAATTTATTTTTTCTTGTCCCTCCCTTATTTCACCCGGGGGTGTGGGGGGAGGCATGTGAGGGGAGTAAACAGCTGGCCTCGTGGTGATTTGCTACCAGCTGAGTTCAAACAATGACAGTTTTTGGTGCCCAACATGGGGCACAATGTTTGAGGTAATGGCAGAACTGGTAATAATGTTGATTGCTTGGCTTCTTAAGATTTTATCACCTCATTTGCAATATCTATTTCCATGTTGTTGCTCACAGTCCGTGAGAGTTGGGTTAAGATTTTGTTTTTGCTGTACTATGTATTATGTGATGCTTATCTATGATAGGGTGCTGTCATCAGCCCTGAGGCTTTTTACAACTGTGTTTGAGGAATTCAGGAATTTCAGAAACCTTTGGAATGCTGATATTAACATGGTCGTCTTACTGCTAGGAGCTAGTGTGTTCCTGCATGTGGTTCAGGTTTTGTTCATGGTTGAGCAAATATTTAAAAGTATCACCTGGAAACCTACCCCAAGATTGGAGAATTATGAGTGGCTGGGCGTGTGGAGTAGCATGGGCAAGTGCCTAGAACAGTGGGCACCTCTGGTGTATTGTAACTTCACTCCTGCACAGGTGCAGAATCCTGAAGAACTAGTGGAATATTTGAAAAAAGTGTGTTGTCACCCGGGTAATTCCAGAGAGGCACAGCTCACTGCAACATGCTGGGGCATAGCCCACACTTACCGACTGCTATTAAACACAGTTCAGAACCCTCAAGAGGAAGAGAAGGCCTCTGCACCTGGTAACCAAGTAACAGAAACTGCAGCCACTAAAACTCTGACCACAGGCGCTGCAGCTAAACCAGAGAATGAACCCATGACAGCGTCAGTTGCTCCCATACAGAAGAAGAAATACATAAGAAAATCCCCTCACAGTGTACAGGGTGATGATGAACCAGGCCCATCACAAGAACAGGAGGAGGAGGCAGAGCCAGTGGTATTCACACGATCCTTATCCCTGAGTGAGTTGTGAGACATGCGAAAAGATTTCAGCCACCATCCAGGTGTGCAACTCGTTACCTGGCTGCTCCGGTGCTGGGATAGCGGGGCCAGTGGCATAGAACTAGAGGGCAGGGAGGCGAAGCAGCTGGGATCCCTGTCTAGGGAAAGGGACATTGACAAAGCCATTGGAAAGGAGACACAAAATCTCAGTCTTTGGAGGGGACTTCTGTCAAGTGTGAGGGAGAGGTATCCCCTCAAGGAAGATTTTGTATGCCATCCAAGTAAGTGGACCACTATGGAAAGAGACATTCAATACTTTAGCTAGCTGTGCGGGAAATGGTTTTCCATGTCCTAGATAATGCACAGTTACCCACAGATCCAGATGAGGTCCAATGTACCCAGCACATGTGGAGGAATTTTGTACGGAACACACCATCATCATATGCCAAAGCATTAGTAGAAATGGAATGGAGAGATGAAGAGGGACCAAGAGTGGATGAACTGGCTTGCCGACTACGAAAATACGAAGAAAGTCTCTCTTCCTCCCTCATCGCAGCTGTGGAGAAATTATCTCAAGATTTCCAGCAATTTAAAGAGGACATGTCCTACTCCCCACTTGCAAGAATAGAATCTCGGCTATCAGGAGCAGTCATTTCTCTACTCGAGAGAACTGATATACACCACAGGGAAAGCTGTGGCATCACCTGTGCGACTATGGAGAAGACATGAAGAAATGGGATGGAAAACCTACCTACCTCCTAGAAAACGGGTATGTGAGCTGGAAGGAAGAACAAGTACAAAACGTGGTCCTTTCAGGAGAAATACTGCTCTGGTTTCCAGTAATCAAGTGCCCAAACAGAACAAAAAGGTCGACTTTGCTCATGATCCTATGAGAAGGACTTTTGATTTGTATTCACAAGAAGTGATTGATCAAGATGAGGCTGAAATCCATGAACACCAAACTAACCCATTTGTCGTTAGCGGGTATTATGACCAGCATTAGAGGGGCCCTGCCTCCAGCCAGGCGGAGGACAGGGACAACCAAGTTTACTGGACTCTGTGGATTCGATGGCCTGGCACATCTGACCCCCAGCAGTATAAGGCTTTAGTGGACACTGGTATGCAACACACCTTAATGCCATCAAATTTTAAAGGAGCAGAACTCATTTGTATTTCAGCAGTGACAGGGGGCTCTCAACAGTTGACTGTGTTGGAGGCCAAGGTGAGCCTAAGTGGAAAAGAGTGGGAAAAACACCCCATTGTGAGTGGCCCAGACGCTCCATGTATTCATGGCATAGATTATCTCAGGAGACGGTATTTCAAGGACCCAAAAGGCTATCAGTGGGCTTTTGGTATACCTGCCTTGGAAACAGAAGGAATTAAACAGCTGTCTGTGTTACCTGGTCTATCAGAGGATCCTTCTGTTGTGGGATTGCTGAGGGTCAAAGAACAATGGGTGCCAATTACACCATTACAACAGTGCACTGATGGCAATATCACACCCATCGAGACTCTGTAATCCCTATCTATAAACTGATTCATCAGCTAGAGAGCCAAGGAGTCATCAGCAAGACACGCTCCCCTTTTTACAGCCCCATATGGCCAGTGCAAAACTCTAATGGAGAGTGGAGATTAACAGTAGATTATCGTGGCCTGAATGAAGTCACGCTATCACTGAGTGCTGCCGTGCCAGACATGTTAGGACTTCAATATGAACTAGAGTCGAAGGCAGCCAAGTGGTACGTCACGATTGATATTGCCAACGCATTTTTCTCCATCCTTCTCTCTGGCAGCAGAATGCAGGCCAGTTTGCTTTTACCTGGAGGGGTGTCCAATACACCTGGAATCGACTGCCCCAGGGGTGGAAACACAGCCCCACCATTTGCCATGGACTGATCCAGACTGCACTGGAACAGGGTGAAGCCCCAGAACACTTACAGTGCATTGATGACATCATTATATGGGGTAATAGAGCAGAAGAAGTTTTTGAGAAAGAAAATAATCCAAATCCTTCTGAGACCCAGTTTTGCCATAAAGCGTAATAAAGTCAAGGGACCTGCACAAGAGATCCAGTTTTTAGCAGTAAAATGGCAAGATGGACGTCATCAGATTCCAATAGAGGTGATTAATAAAATAACAGCTATGTCCCCACTGACTAACAGAAACAAGACACAAGCTTTCTTGGGTGTTGTGGGTTTCTGGAGACTGCACATTCCAAACTACAGTCAGATTGTAAGCCCTCTCTATGAAGTGACTCAGAAAAAGAATGATTTTGTATGGGGCCTGGAGCAACAACAAGCTTTTGAACAAATTAAAAAGGAAATACTTCATGCAGTAGTTCTTGGGCTAGTTTGCACAGGACAAGTTGTTAAAAATGTGCTCTACACTGCAGCCGGGAACAATAGCCTTACCTGGAATCTCTGGCAGAAAGCACCAGGGGAGACTCGGGGTCAACCCCTGGGGTTTTGGACTTGGGGATACAGAGGATCCAAGGCCTGCTATTCTCCAACCAAAAAGGAGATATTGGCAGCATATGAAGGCATCCAAGCTGCTCCAGAGGTGATTGGTACTAAAGCACAGCTCCTTCTGGCTCTCTGACTGCCAGTGCTGGGCTGGATGTTCAAAGGGGACTGTCCCCTCTATACACCATGCAACTGACGCCACATGGAGTAAATGGGTCACATCAGTCACACAATGGGCTCGAATAGGGAGCCCCAGACATCCAGGAATACTGGAAGTGATTACAAATTGGCCAGAAGGCAAAAATTTTGGAATGGCGCTAGAGGAAGAGGTAGCACGTGCTGAAGAGGCCCCACCATATAATAAACTACTGGATAACAAGAAGCGATATGCCCTGTTTACCGATGGGTCCTGTTGCATTGTGGGGAAACATCGAAGGTGGAAAGCAGCTGTGTGGAGCCCCACACAACAGGTTGCTGAAGCTGCTGAAGGAGAAGGTGAATTGAGTCAGTACACAGCGGTAAAAGCCATCAAGCTGGCCTTAAGATATTGCTGAGTGAGAACAGTGGCCAGTGCTCAACCTCTATACTGACTCATGGATGGTTACAAATGCACTGTTGGGTTGATTACAGCAGTGGAAATGGACCAACTGGCAGCACAGAGGTAAACTCATCTGGGCTGCTGAATTATGGCAAGATATTGCTGCTCGGGTAGAGAATCTGGTTGTGAAAGTATGCCTTGTAGACCCTCACATACCTAAGAGCCGGGCCACTGAAGAACATCAGAACAACCAACAGGCAAATCAAGCTACTAAGATTAAGGTGTCTCAAGTAGATCTGGACTGGCAACATAAGGGTGAACAATTTATGACTGGCTGGGCCCATGACTCCTCAGGCCACCAGGGAAGAGATGAAACATGTGGATGGGTTCATGACCGAGGGGTGGACTTAACCATGGATGTTATTGCACAGGTAATCCATGAATGTGAGACATGTGCTACGATCAAGCAAGTCAAACGGTTAAAGCCCATTTGGTATGGAGGACAATGGTCAAAATATAAATATGGGGTGGCCTGGCAGATTGATTATATCATGCTCCCACAAACATGGCATGGCAAACACTGTGTGCTTACAATGGTGGAAGCAGCCACTGGTTGGTTGGAAACTTATGTCGTGCCCCATGCCACTGCCCGGAACACCATTTTAGACCTTGAAGAGAAAGTCTTACAGAGAGATGGCACGCCAGAATAATTCAGTCAGATAATGGGACATATTTCCAAAACAACCTCATAGACGTCTGGGCCAAAGAACATGGCATTGAGTGGGAATATCACATTCCCTACCATGCACCAACCTCTGGGAAATTTGAGTGATACAATGGGTTGCTGAAAACTACACTGAGAGCAATGGGTGGTGGAACTTTCAAACACTGGGATGTGCATTTAGCAAAAGTCACCTGGCTAGTCAATACCAGAGGATCTGCCAAGCAAGGTAGCCCTGCTCTATCAAACCTCTTACATACTGTGGATGGGGATAAAGCACCCTTAGTGCGCCTGAAAAATATGTTGGGGAAGACCGTCCAAATTATTCCTGCAATGGGTAAAGGTAAACCCATGCGTGGGATCGCTTTTGCCCAAGGACCTGGGTGCACTTGGTGGGTAATGCAGAAGGATGGAGAATTGCGATGCGTGCGTCAGGGAGATTTGATTTTAGGTGAGAATAGCCAATGAATCAAACTGTCAAATAACCCTGTTATTGCAACTGGTGCCCTGCAACATCCCCATGCCACATCCAAAGCCTCCTGCTCTACCGACTGAGCCAATTCCGCCTCATTCCTCCAGCCTTAAAGACTGTCATGACAGATGCAACCCGAAGTTTTGGACTAAATGAACTCACTAGACATTTTGGAAGGATGGCCCATAGACTAAGGGAATAATATCTATGAGATCCAGGAAAAAGTGTTGTGATTCCTTAGAATGTATTTGGAACCTGAGCATGATGTAAAAGGTATGGAATAAGGGGTGGAGACTGTCCTGGTTTTGGCCAGGATAGAGTTAAGTTTCCTTGGGCTGAGGGGGAGCACAGCTGAAGGGCTGGATCCTGATTGATCATTGGAGCATTCCATGTCATGTTATATCAAAGCTCAACATATAGGCGGGCGCGTGCTCTCTCACGCACATTGTTTTGTTTTCAGTTTCCAGATTGGCTGGGCAGAGTTCTCTGGTGCGGTGCGGTCGCTGCTGGGGACAGGCTCTGTACCGGTTGCTGTTCGGTGAGCCACTACTGCATTTTACCCATTTTGGACTACTATTATTACTGCTGGTTTTGCTAGTAAATTTTTTTATTTAACCTACAAATACTTTTTTTTTTTTTTTGTACCTCCCCTATTTCACCAGGGGCAGGGGGGAAATAAACAACTGGCCACATGGCAATTTGCTACTGGCTCAGCTCAAACTACAACAGCAGTGAAAGCTCCCTTTTCAGCCAGGGTGGCCTTCTCTGTTGCCGGTTTCTCTTACAGCACCTGGGGACAGCCTGCTCCTGAGCCATTAAGACTTCCTTCTTAAAGAGTGTCCAGCCTTCCTGGACCCCTATACCCTTCAGGACCATCTCCCAAGGGATTCTGTTAAGCAGGTGCCTAAACAAGGCAAAGTCAGCCCTTTGGAAGTCCAGGATGTCAGTTCTGCTGCTCCCTCTCCTAGGCTCTCTAAGAATAGAGAACTCTATTATTTCATGATCGCTGTGCCCTAGTCAGCCTCCAACCAACACATCCTCCACCAGTCCTTCTCTGTTCACAAAGAGGAGATCCAACAGGGCACTTTCTCTGGTCGGTTCACTCACCAGCTGCATCAGGAAGTTATCTGACACACATTCCAGGAATCTTCAGGACTGGTCCCGCTCTGCTGTGTTACATTTCCAGCAGATGTCTGGGAAGTTAAAGTCTCCCACAAGAACAAGGGCAAGTGATCATGAGATTTCTCCTAAATGCCTATAGAATATTTCATCCACCTCTCTGTCCTGGTTGGGTGGCCTAGAGTAGACTCCTACTAGGACATCTGCACTGTTGGCCTTCCCCCCATTTCTAACACAAAGACACTCCACCCTGTCTTCACTACATTCGTACTCAAAGCAATCATAACAGTCCCTAACATACAGCGCCATGCCACCACCTCTCCTTCCTTGTCTATCCCTCCTAAAGAGCTTGTAACCATCATTTGGCACGCTCCAGTCATGTGAGATATCCCACCATGTTTGTGTAACAGCCTCTACATCATAATTTTCCCGTTTCATCGTGGCTTCAAGCTCGTCCTGTTTGTTACCCATGCTGTGTGCATTGGTATAGGTGCACTTGAGATGGGCTGATGTCCTCAGCACTTTTTTGAATTTAGAGGTCCTAAGTTCGGCCTGACCTTTCACAGGTGTTACCACAGTTACTGATCCATCAATATCCCTTACATCTTTGTTGTACCGCATGTCTCCATCCCTTGCCTCCACTGGGATAGCAGGGTGAGGGTCATTGCCGGCACAACAGCCCACAAACTGTGGTAATCTACCCTGGGGCTTATGTCTGGAAGTTCCAGTTTTGTCCCCTTCCCCCTTCAAATCTAGTCGAAAGCTATCTCAATGAGTCCAGATAACTCCTGCCGCAAGATCCTTTTCCCCTCTGGGACAGGTGTATCCCATCTGATGCCTCATCTCTCATAGAAATGAGCTCATGGAATACCTGCCTCTCTTTGTCTAGTATGCAAATCAGCTGATAAGATGAGCTTAAAAGCTGTGCACCCACCCCCAAAGAACTGAAGACTGAGGACCAACAGGATGCTGCTGGATCCATGGTGGTGACTGTTCTTGTGACTATTCTGGATGCTTGCTCGATTTTTGTCTTTTCCTTCCATTCTGTCCTATCACTACCACTCTTCACTTTTAATAATAAAAACTGTATTGGGTGTACAGCATTTGACCTCATTTGTGTCTTGATCTCACTCTTGGGATCATATCAAAACCTTCCCTGACATTGGATTGGAACAGAGTGGCTGGAGAACAGCCCTGCAGCCCTGGGGGTGCTGGTTGACAGCAGGCTCAATATGAGTCAGCAGTGTGCCCTGGCAGCCAAGAGGGACAAACCTCTGCAGCCAGGAGTGCAACAAACAGCACAGCCATCCAGTCAAAAGAGGTTATTATCCTGCTGTATTTAGTGATGGTGTGGCCTCAACCTTGAGTGTTGTGAGCAGTAGGGAGATGCTGATCTGTTCTGCCTTGTATCCAGTGATAGGATGCATGGGAATGGTTCAGAGCTGCACCAGGGGAGGTTTAGACTGGACATTAGGAAGCATTTCTTTACCAACAGGGTGGTCAAACACTGGAACGGGCTTCCTAGAGAGGTGGTTGATGCCCGATACCTCTCAGCATTTAAGAGGCATTTGGACAATGCCCTGAATAATACGCTTTAACTTTTGGTCAGCCCTAAATTTGCCAGGCATTTGGACACAGATGGTCGTTGTAGATCCCTTCCAACTGAAATATTCTATTCTAGTCTATTTTAGAGCCTCCTGCAATGCTGCTAATAGTATGTAGTACTGTACCCCCAATACATGCTATGTTCTTGGCCAAATTTTATTGCTAATACATCAGAAATAAATGATCCTTCTGCCATACTAGATTGCCTACTAAGAGTACAATCTTTTATTACATTCATAGATCTACTTTGGATAAAAGTCTTTCCATTTAGATGAACAATCACTGAGTACTTTTTAAGTATGGGCCTTTCCTAAAAGTCTGATATGTTTTTTCAGACCACAGCAGAAAAAAGTAAATTCTTAAAATATCTAAAATTTGTTTCTGCTTCTTAAGAGCCTTCTTTACTAAATATAAATTACACTGGAAATATGGATCTAAAAAAAAAAAAAAAAGAAATTTAGAAGTCACATTTACACAAAGTTATAATTTGAAAGTATTTTGGAACTGGAAAGCTGTTGAGATTTTTATCATGTGGAAAACCTAAAATTCTGAGACCAGCTAATCTAAAAATTTCACAGGAATAAAACTTGCTTCAAATGTCTGCATACCTGCTGTGCTCACAAAAGTCAACATGACCGTTGTGTACAATGTATTCCCAATTTTTGCAGAAGCTTCATATATAATGTCAGCCTGGGCAGTTTTCTAGGAACGTGCACAGCTAGTTTGGCCAAAGAAAAATACCAATTTCATATTCAGTGGAACAAACGCATTCTGGTTTCCAATGTATCACTTCGGCACTCATTGTATTCAGTTTAATAGGCTGAGTTTGTAATTTTTCTCTTCTCTAGAGTTTCTCTTCTCTATTTGAGTACCTAATCTTTCTTTACTTTTTTTTTTTTTTTTTTTTTTTTTTTGTGTATAGGAAGGTAATGAGTTTGAGAACTCTTTCTCTGTCATACCTAGATGAAATGGGCCAGCATCTTTCATTGTTATGACAGGCTAACAGAAAGACTTTTGTACTCATGCAGATAATGTAGTCAAAAAGCTTGTTTCTTTGAAAGCCAGGCTAAAAATGGGAATTTACCTACAATAACAGTGTAATCAAACTGAGAGCCAAAGAAAAACAGAGGTGTTATTTTTGCACAGTTTATAATATTTCATTCTACTGGGTATGATTTTTTGCATCAAGAAATTGCATGACATTCAGCATTACAGTAATTGGTATTAAAATGAAAGATGACTGAAAAAGGTGCAATTTACACACAATTAAGAACACTTAGGAATAGGATTCTACCAAGCATAAAACAATCTTTAAAGTCCATCCAAGTGACACAAAATATTTGCAATCTCTATGCGTATTTATTCACTTTTATATATTGTATTAGTTTCAAAACATTTTGGAATACCATGTTTTTTTGGCAAAAAAAAGCATAATGCTCTCCATCATGATGAGACATCAGTACTTAGATTTTTATTAAATTCCTTATTTTGAATGTTACCCAATAGACGCTCACACTCAAAAACCACAATCCAATATTCAGTGTTTGATGAAGTTTAAAATATATAACAACAGAAATAAATGAAATATTCTTCAAAAAAGGAATGGATGGCTATTATCTGCAAAGCTAAAATTTATGGAGGGTTTTGTCCTTTTCATTCTTTGAATATTTCTTATTCTGTCCTGCTGAATATTCCTCATGTTAAATGTTCAGACAGGAATAGAAAGTAGAGTGTAAATTTGTCAGATTAGAGATATTTTTCAATTTTTATTAATCACCAAACAAGTAGACAAAGCTTTTACTGAATGTGGAACACAAGAGAAACATGTCTCCTGAATAATACTACAGAAATAGTGCTGGAAGTACACTGGGCAGGATGTGAGAGAGCTCTTTTTGACCTACTGTATATGAAATGAAGTGTCAGTTTATTTGCTTGAAGGGAAATAGAAACATTACACATGTGAAAATTATAGCTCACTGAAATAGTATGCTGCTCATGTAGTTTTAATTGCTATTGTGTATTCACACAGAAAGCTACTGAATTAATGGCACTCTGTGTGTGTGTGTGTGTGTAATATAACTAAGAAGGGGAAGAGGGGGGATGGTTTTGTCTGAATAAGTTAATTATCTGGAAGACTATGGATTTCTACATGCCCTCTCACTTGCTTATATGACATTTATTTTCTCATTAAATTGAAGTTTTTGTGAATGTGGACTTTTTATAAACACTGCAGTCTTGCTTACCTCAAACTGCTCATGAATTTGTCCTTTTCCAAGACACACAATCTAAGAAAGGACTTGTTCCATTGTTAAAAACAGACACAGACAGAAAAGAATGCTGGGACACTCAGGATTTTTATTAATAAAGTAATATTTATCATGCATGTTCAATTTGAACATGTGCTCACATACAGAAGCATCTTCAGCCTTATTAATGTAACTAACCACACTGGTGAAGAGCAAAGGCTCTTGAACTGAAGGCTCCTGAACGAATGTTCTCTACTATATAGCAGGTTATTAAACATGCACACTGAAGTGACAGAAGTATGACATGCAGCTCCACTAGATGCGTATAATAAATAAGAAACTTTATAAAGGGACATTTTCAGAATCTATTACTGTTTCCTGCTGGAGAGAAATACAAAATGAAGTCCTAAATGGGATGTATGATAAGCCATGTAATACTAAAAAAGGTTGCTTATGCGGCACTTTGTTCCCTAGGGGTCCAGTTTAAGGCAGGCCAAGCAGAAGACAATGAAGAGCAGATATAAAAAGTTCTTAAAGCTTGGGGAAGCATGAAAGGCCATTGCATGGATGGATAGTTAACAAGGAAAAATAAAAAAATGGAAAATAATAAAAAATTAAAGACTTATTATTTTATTCATGATGCAAAATTCAGTAAAAGAGGTATTGCTTAGTGAAACAAAGGTAATTTAGCAAAAATATGTGATTTATCTTTGCCAAACTGATTGCAACAAATCTGCCCATTTGTCTTGTTATTGTAAACTTGCTGCAGGTGTTACCAATAAGTCCTTGTCACTGCTTTTGACACCACAAGTATCTGCCTGTGGAAATGACAGACCTGGTGATCAAAGTGTAAATGCAATGTACTGCATAAAGAATTTGCAATCTGCATCTCACCTATGCAGTCAGCAATATTCATTTCTGAGAACAAAAAGACTTTGGAAGGTGAGGTTGTAAAGGTGTCTGAACACATGAATCAGAAAGAAAACAAAAGCTGAAGAAAATTGTCGAAAGGGCAGATATTCCCATCTGACCTCTTTGTTTTGATCAGATATATCAGATTTATAAAGAGCACTGACAATAATTGAAACTATTGTGAGGTAAAAGTATATCATGAATAATGTGAGTATTTCATGTCTGACCACCATCCCAAAGCACTTGATCATATTCTACATGTTTTGGATCTCAGCCTACAAGCTGTGCTGTAGACTTTCTTTTTTACTGGTGTTTCACACAAACACAAAAATGTGCCTGCAAACTGACAGGTAGAACTGACCTGGTGAAACTGGGCTGCTACACAGATGTGTACTTACTTTCTCATACAAAATAATACAAAACTGTTGCCTGACATCTTCTTCTGAGATTAACAACTCTGCTGGCTGGAAATGTTCCTATTCCTAGGCTTTCACCATGGCCCTAGCTGGTTGTCACTGTTCCCTTATCTCTTCCAGGAGAGCAGTCAGGTAAACACTCCCACTCCTGTCTGGGGTAGTTCAATTCATCCATCCATCCATCCATCCTCCTCTCCACCCACTTATTTATAAAACAAACACAACTGCTTTATATGAAATGACTAACTGTGTCAGAGGGAAGTAAGAAACAGGTGAGCAGAAATAATATCCCGTCTCTTTGCAAACTGAATATTTGCCCATCCATTCTATAAATACAGTCTGCTAAAGGTTTTAACAGTCTTCAGGTATCTGACCTATTCCAAAATAAGTTTACAGCATGTTTTTTCCTCTTGTTTGAGAAGCTGGCATCCAGAATAACTAATTTAATAAAAATTTGCAGCAATGTATGCTACTGAAATTTTAAGTATCTGAAGGCTGGAGTAAAAATTATAATTTGGGCAATCAGCCATCCTTTCAAACTGATGAATGTTTAATCCTTTTAAGTAAACTCTAATGATTTTTAAACTATGAAATTATATATATTTCTTAGCTTCCTATTCCATTCAGCATACAGAGTTGCTGCTCTTGATGTAAAGGATGTAAAGGTTGTGGTTTTAGTTGTTTTCATTATGATTATGCTGGGCTCATCCTGGAGACGAAACAAGCATTTATTAGAGCACATTCCAGAACATTGCACAGGTAAGCCTACAGTCATTTCTACAATCTCCAACATTTTGCAATAGGGGCAGAAAATAGTCCACTGATGTCTGACGTATCTTCTGGTCTATTTACCAATAGTTTGTGTCCTAGTACCTTCATTTCTGCTACCTGACTAACAACTAAAATAAGATAATAAGATTCATCTGCTGTTCCATCTCCTGAAATGACAGGATAAAGAAAGGGAGAAGTTTGTCAGGACACTGCCAATCTGAAGAATTAGCACAATGAACTAGCAAAACTAATCTGCCATTTTAGAGTGTTTAGTTAGTAGCTCTCAGACCTGAGTCACAGTCACAGCCAGTGTTTGACCAACCCTTCTCAGCAATGTCACTCAGGTTGAATTTTCATATAGCAAACATTCTTTGGTAGCAGTATTCACTTTCAGGTGACATTCAAAGAGCAAGAAGAGTACTGGTAAGCCTCAGTAGAAGAATCTGGGGATGACAAAAGTGAATAGGAGAAATCAAAGCATACAAGGACTTTTGGAAGGCTGGAACTGCTAAATATGGTTGGCTTTTTGTGGGGCAGAAGGGAAGAAATTTCAATTTTTTCCCAGACCCTCAGTTGTATCCTATTTTGCCTATTTCCTTGAACCAGTCATAGCACAGCCATTCCCAACATTTCCTCAAGAAGTTTTTCACGTAATTGGTGAGTAGGTTTATTCTTTGTGTGCCAGACATAATGTAGCAGCAGAATCTTTGGGCATGTTCTTGAGTAAACAATATACAAGCACAATCACATATTTTCAAGAATAATGCAATATTGTATTATGTATTGTATTCAAGAATAATACAATATTGTATTATGTATTATTTCAAGAATAACGCAATTGGCTTTGTCCAAGAAGAGTGAAGAGTTGTATTAATACAGAAAAGGGCTGTACCCTTTGAGGGAAGGAGGGAGAGAAAAAGAATGGGTGAAAAAATATGAATTAAACAGGATCTGCAAAAAGTGCTATGAAATGTCACTAAACGTGGAAGTGCAAATGATACGTTATAAAGGGATGTGTTGCCCACAAAATTAGTTATAGGGCCAATAGTAGAGGACAAAAAGATTACTATAAGAAAGAGTATGCCCTTTCTGTATGTAAAAACACACACATACTGAGTAAGATATGCCAGCCCTCATATTTCCCATTCCTAGGTGGTTTCCAGCACCTGTACCCTCCTCCATCTTTCAATTACTCAATGATCAGAGCTGAGGTGGCTGTGTGGCCAACACTGGGGTAGAGAGAGGAGGAAGCTGAGATCTTGCCTGCATGTTACCCTGCTCTGACTGTGTCTTTCTGTAATGATTTGGTCATCTCATCTCCCATCACAGACAGATGCAGCAGAGAGAAAAAGAGGCAAAAAAACCACCAATAAAATTGCAGACATCGCTGCTGCCAAGCACATATTTTGGTTGCTTATTCAGCTCTATTTTAGTACTACATGTTTAAAGATTCATTTTTCAGCTGGGATTCTGTCTAAAACCCTTCAAGGTTACTTGGTCTACAGCTACATTATTGAAATGAAAGCAACCATTATTGGTTTTAATAGAAAGATCTTTTGTTGAGACAGATATGCTTGTCAAACCACTATCACTTCTTTCTTAAAAATTTGACCATCAGTATCACAACAAAAACTGAATTTTTCTGACAATCCATCAGCTATTTAAGTGCCTAAATGGGAATGAGGATTTTCCTAAAACCTAGTTCCAGCTGTGCTGACCCCAACAATACCTTGCTTGAAGCCTAAAAATCAGGTTTATTGGAACTATGGTATCAAGCTTGTGCAAGCAAAACCTCAGATTTGCCTTCAGTAATTGAATTTAAAGAAAACCTAGACTTTTACTTCATGAAAAAGAAACAGACTTGTGCGTTTGGGGGAAATTAAACAAAAGCTTGACCAGATTATACAAGTGCGGTTTTGCTCTTTAAATTTTTCAATAGCACAAGAATTGTTGTTCTTTCAAATTAGGACAAAATTGAAATACATAGACATTTTGCAGATGCAAATGTGCTCTTAAGTTATTTTTCAGAATTCACAGAATTGCAGAATCATCTAGGTTGGAAAAAACCTTGAAGATCATCCAGTCCAACCGTTAACCTAACATTGACAGTTCCCAACTACACCATATCCCTAAGCGCTATGTCGACCCTACTCTTAAACACCTCCAGGGATGGGGACTCCACCACTGCCCTGGGCAGCCCTTTCCAACGCCTAACAACCCGTTCTGTAAAGAAATACTTCCTAATATCTAGTCTAAACCTTCCCTGGAGCAATTTGAGGCCATTACCTCTTGTCCTGTTGCTTGTTACTTCGTTAAAGAGACTCATCCCCAGATCTCTGCAACCTCCTTTCAGGTAGTTGTAGAGAGCGATGAGGTCTCCCCTCAGCCTCTGCTTCTCCTGAATAAACAACCCCAGGTCCCTCAGCTGCTTTCGTACGACATGTGCTCCAGGCCCTTCACCAGCTTCGTTGCCCTTCTTTGGACACGCTCGAGTAATTCAATGTCCTTTTTTGTAGTGAGGGGCCCAAAACTGAACACAGTAATCGAGGTGCGGCCTCACCAGTGCCAAGTACAGGGGCAGGATCACTTCCCTGTCCCTGCTGACCACGCTATTTCTGATACAAGCCAAGATACCATTGGCCTTTTTGGCCACCTGGGCACACTGCTGGCTCATGTTCAGCCGGCTATCAATCAACACACCCAGGTATCTCTCTGATTGGCAGCTCTCCAGCCACTCCTCCCCAAGCCTGTAGCGCTGCTGGGGGTTGTTGTGGCCCAAGTGCAGCACCCGGCATTTGGCCTTATTGAAACTCATGCAGTTGGCCTTAGCCCATGGCTCCAGCCTGTCCAGATCTTTCTGCAGAGCCTCCCTACTCTCGAGCCCAACTTGGTGTCATCTGCAAACTTACTGAGGGTGCACTCGATCCCCTCATCTAGATCATCAATAAAGATGTTAAACAGGAGTGGCCCCAAAACCGAGCCCTGGAGGACACCACTCATGACCGGCTGCCAACTGGATTTAGCTCCATTCACCACAACTCTTTGGGCCCGGCCATCCAGCCAGTTTTTCACCCAGCAAAGCGTGTGCCCATCCAAGCTGCAAGCAGCCAGTTTCGCCAGGAAATTTGTGTGGGAAACGGTGTCAAAGGCCTTCCTAAAGTCAAGCTAAACAACATCCACAGCCTTTCCCTCATCCAATAAGTAGGTCACACTGTCATAGAAGGAGATCAGTTTTGCCAAGCAGACCTGCCTTTCATAAACCCATGCTGACTGGGCCTGATCATCTGGTTGTCCCGCATGTGTTGTACGATGTTCCTCAGGATGAGCTGCTCCATCAGCTTCCTGGGCATGGAAGTCAAGCTGACAGGCCTATAATTTACTGGATCATCATTCCAGCCCTTCTTAGAGATGGGCATTACATTGGCCAATTTCCAATCTGTCAGGACCTCCCTGGTCTGCCGGGACTGCTCGTAAATGATGGAAAGTGGCTTGGCGAGCACCCCAGCCAGCTCCTTCAGCACCCTCGGGTGTATCCCATCTGGTCCCATAGACTTGTGTATGTATATGTGATGTAGTAGGTCACTGACTATCTCCTCCTGGGTTGTGGGACAGTCTCTGTCTTCTGGCCAAGGAGGCTGGATTCCCTCTATACAACCAGCCTTGTTATTGAAGACTGAGGCAAAGAAGACATTTAGCACCTCAGCCTTTTCCTCGTCACTTGTTACCATGTTTCCACCTGTGTCCAGGAGATGGAGGCTCTCCCTGGTCTTTCTTTTGCTACTGACATACTTATAGAAACATTTCTTGTTCTCCTTAATAGCTGAAGCCAGATTCATTTCCAGCTGGGGTTTAGACCTCCTGATTTCTGCCCTGCATAGCCTCACAGCATCTTTGTAATAATTGTGAGTCACTAGTCCCTTCTTCCAAAAGCGGTAAACTCTCCTTTTCTCCCTGAGTTGCAGCCAAAGCTCCCTGTTTAGCCATGGTGGCCTTTTCTGTTGCCGGTTTCTCTTACAGCACCTGGGGACTGCCTGCTCCTGAGCCATTAAGACTTTCTTCATAAAGAGTTCCCAGCCTTGCTGGACCCCTATACCCTTCAGGACCTTCTCCCAGGGGATCCTGTCAAGCAGGTGACTAAACAAGACAAAGTCACCCCTTTGGAAGTCCAGGATGTCAGTTCCACTTCCCCCTCTCCTAGGCTCTCTAGGAATAGCAAACTCTATTATTTCATGATCACTGTGCCCTAGTCGACCTCCAACCGACACATCTTCCACCAGTCCTTCTCTGTTCACAAAGAGGAGATCCAGCAGGGCAATTTCTCTGCTGGGTTCACTCACCAGCTGCATCAGGAAGTTATCTGACACACATTCCAGGAATCTCCAGGACTGGTCCTGCTCCGCTGTGTTGTATTTCCAGCAGATGTCTGGGAAGTTAAAGTCTCCCACAAGAACAAGGGCAAGCAATCGTGAGATTTCTCCTAAATGCCTATAGAATATTTCATCCAGCTCTCTGTCCTGGTTGGATGGCCTAGAGTAGACTCCTACTAGGACATCTGCACTGTTGGCCTTCCCCCTGATTCTAACGCAAAGACACTCCGCCCTGTCTTCACTACACTTGTACTCAAAGCAATCATAACAGTCCCTAACATACAGCGCCATGCCACCACCTCTCCTTCCTTGTCTATCCCTCCTAAAGAGCTTGTAGCCATCAACGGGTGCACTACATTCATGGGAGACATCCCACCATGTTTCTGTAATAGCCACGACATCATAATTTTCCTGTTTCATCATGGCTTCAAGCTCCTCCTCTTTGTTACCCATGCTGTGTGCATTGGTATAGGTGCACTTCAGATGGGCTGATGTTTTGCCCCCTTCCCCCTTCAAATGTAGTTTAAAGCTCTGCCAATGAGCCCAGCTAAGTCCTGCCCCAAGATCCTTTTCCCCCTCTGGGACAGGTGCATCCCGTCCAATGCCAAAAGCTCTGGTGTCCTGTATACTAACCCATGATTGAAAAATCCAAATCTCTGATCGTAACACCAGTCTTGGAGCCACAAGTTCATCTGTTGAGTTCTCCTGTATTCTTCTTCATCCATCCCCACAACTGAAGGGATGGAGGAGAGCACAATATGTGCCCCCGACCCCTTAACCAGTTTCCCCAAAGACCTGAAATCTCTCTTCATTGCTTTAGGCCTTCTCCTGGTAATGTCGTTGCTACCTACCTGAAAAACCAAGAGAGGGTAGTAGTCCTTGGGTCTCACTAGAGCGTGGAGTTTTGCCGTGATGTCCTTCACCCAGGGCCCAGGGAGGCAGCAGACTTCCCTATGAAGTGGGTCTGGTCTGCATGTTGGGCCTTTGACACCCCTCAGAATGGAGTCACCCACTACAATGACTCTTCTGGTGTTCTTTTTCGAACTGGTTTTAATACCTGCTCCAGAATGACCCGGCCTTAGTAGACCTTGGTCTTCCTCCTTGTTTGATTCATTTTCTTCCTCCTTCTCTTCTTCATTCGAAAGTTCCAGGGCCCTGAATCTATTGTGAAAGGACACTATGGAGGGTGAGGGAGGTTGGGAGAGGATTTTCATTAAAATTAAACATTTTATTACTTTAAGGCAGCATTCAAATATTTGACTAAGTGTTTCAAATTAAATTTCAAAGGAAATAAAGGCATAAAATGGTAGGACAAATGCCTACTTGAGACAAAATTTTGCTTCATATCAGGAATTGAAAAAAGTATAACTTTTTTTGCTTGGAAAAAAATAAGAGTTATAAAACTTTTTTAAAAACAGAAAATACAGAAAATATTTTTGTTGAAATAAATATTTTTGCATATAACAGTTTACCTTCAACAGATTATATTTTTCCCTAGCAACATTTCCAAACTAATACTTTTAGTCTGTAGTGAATGGTATTGATTTCTGACAGTTGGATCCTCCATAGTCATGCTCATATTGAAATACCTCGACAAGTGTCTCCAATGATCCCAGACTTATTTTCTATCAAATTAGGTTAAAAATGTTGTGTTTTTTTTTTTTTTTTCTCTCATACAAAACTTTGAGACATGCAAAATATCTGTTTGAAACAACCATGCTGTTCTGTCCGATATTAACTCCTGATCTATGCTTTAAAATTGTCTGGAGCACATAAACTGAGCAGAAATGTCTCAGGAGCCATTAGGAGCATGATATATTCAGTTAAATTCCAGCATCTAGAAATGTTTCTAGAGAATATTTAATCTAATGTTGTTTTGAGTCATGTATATCCCATTTAGGTGGTAGCTTAGGATCATGGAAGGCAGTCAAGAATCCATAGGCCAAAACATAACAACAATGAAGGTGTAAAAGGAGTTGAAGACCAGCTAAATATTGAGAAGTGAGGGGATAAGTGAGAAGCAGAAATCCATTTAGAAATGGATTAATAATGAATGCCAGTGCCAATAAAAGGCTTCAGTAAGTTCCAAGTTCAAAACAGTAATGAAACTGAAAATGCTGGACCAAAAATGCAATGTGCAATCAGTGATGTTGCTATGTTAATTTCATTTTTGTTTTCTTGTCCCTTCATTTTTGTTGTCTTGAGCCTTCACAGCTTGGAGAAGAGAAGGCTGAGGGGTGACCTCATTCAAGTCTACAGCTTCCTCAAGGTGGGCAGCAGAGGGGGGGGTGATGATCTCCTCTCTCTTGTGATCAGTGACAGGACATGAGAAAATGGTATAAAGCTGTGTCAGGGGAAGTTCAGATTGGACATTAGAAACACTTCTTCACTGAGAGGGTGGTCAGTCACTGGAACAGGCTCCCCGAGGAAGTGGTCACAGCACCAAGTTTATCAGAGTTCAAGGAGTGTCTGGATGATGCTCTTAGGTTGGTTTAGTTTTAGGTTGTCCTGTGAGGAGCAGGGAGTTGGACTCGATGATCCTTATGGGTCCCTTTGAACTTGAGATATGCTGTGATTCATCAGGTTCTAATCCTTTTTCTGATGGTTTAGTTGTATTTACCTTTCCAACTTTTTAAGATGCAAACGAATGAAAGTTTGGTCATTTGCAGACTACAGAGTAACACAGAAGTAGTTATTACCTGCATATCATAATGGTATGTTTAGAAATTATATTCTGGTGTGAAATATAACCAAACACATTAAAGTAATTGCTAACTTCCTGCATTGCGACTACAGAATATACTAACTTAAACACTACATAAGAATGCTAGTGTACACTAGTTGTATACAGCACTAACTGTACTCAAGTTACAATTTCATTTATTAATTATTATTGTGCTCATTGAATTCCTAGCATTGTCTTGGGTTGCACAGCCACCAGTACATTCCACTCACTTTTACAAAAGTAATAGTACTGCTGTTATAAAAATACTTCACCCAAGAAGAGGAATAACGGGAGATCAAGTATAGAAGCAAACTGCCAGCAATTGCAGAAGAAATGGAAGGTATTCATCCTCACTGAAGAAAGGTACTGGTCACTTAGCGTCTCCCAGTTCTAAAAGAAAGGTTTTGGTGAAGAAATAGATAGTTCGCAAAGATCTAACTTATCAGAGTAAAAATAATGTGAAGCAAGTCCTCAACAATGAACTTAGATCAAAAGGAGACAGGAAATTAAAAACAGTAGCACGTTATTTAAAAGATAAGGGTGGACATTTTTAAATAGGAATGCACTGTTGGAATCTAAATACAATGACATTGTCATTCAGATTTGGACACTACTGAGAAGAAAAGGACTTTCAAAATATGTATTCCACAATTGTGACTGTAAAACCTTTTTTAAAGAGATGCAGGACATCAGATGCTAAAATACTGCATGTAAACGAATTTCCTTACGTACTTAAAACAATAAGGCTACAGAAGGCCTAATCCCAATTTAATGATCCCAATTTAAACTTGATTCTAACTTTTCTAGCCTGATCTAGGATGTCAGCAAGATTAATTTCATTTTAGTTCTTCGCATCCATTTTGAATATACATGCATTTTTCTTGACTTTAACATGAATGAATGACAAAGCACCTGCAAAAATTATTTCCATTAAGTTTACTATCACAGTGGAAACAAAAGGAATCAGTACAATGTATTCCAGTTTTTAAAAATACTAATAATATTTATAAATAAAAAGCATTATCCCACAATAAAGAATTACAACATATGTGAATAAAATGTGTTTTATAAAGCAGTAGACAGGGAAAAATATTTAACTCCAAGACCATATTTCTGACACATGTACTCTGTTGAATTTCACATAGTTCTTTCACAAGCACAATAACCAGCTTGTTGGACGTTCTGTTTTTCAGGTGCAATCTGGATGAATAACAGGTTGATTAAAGATCCATGCTTGCAACATGAAGAAATGTTTAACAGCCTGAAAAGGAACGGTTAAACCAGAGCCAGAAACAATCCCTGCAGTACTTACAGTCACTTGGAACTCTGTTACGGCAAGATTCAGACATGTCTACCCATCAGTTGGAGAAAGGGCAACACAAAATATTAGGTTTTAGGGCTAAAAAACCCCTTATAACGGAGCCTATTATTGACAATTATCTACGCATTTCTTTAAAGATTTTGGGTCAAGTGCCACGTTACATTATTTAGGGCAAACTGACAGATCTAAATCCATGTCTTCATAGTTTTTCTTCATCCTCCATTTTCTATTTCAAAACTGTAAGCTGAGATACAGGAATTTCCATGTTGAAATTACCATAAAACTGAAAAATTAATAATATGGAAAATAAATGCATTTTCATACTAGTACAAATCACTTCAGGGAAAAATTGTGCATAGAATTTTTTTCCCTACAAAAATAAGTATTTGAATATGTTCACCATTAAGCTGTTTTATGTATGCCACATTCTACTTGGACCTAAGATTCTATCTCAGAATCCACCATAAAAGATATGCAGTGTATTGTCTATTCTTATTTTTCACATGCCACAAAAATAAAATTAAATTGTCCATCCACTGAAAAGATGCTAGATTAGGTTTCTTCAGAGATAATTGACTACTGAACCAATCTGAAATAACACATGAGTCTATTGTACCTGTCCCAGTGGAATTTATACACTAACTTTCCACCTTCTTTACCTTTATCTATCTTCTTCAGTGGACAATTTATTAATGTGATTATATAGAGATATTCCTTAGTGTTTTGATGGAAACACCTTTGCGTACTGTACTTTCTCCCACAGTACGCTTTTTTTCTTGGTTGAGTACTATTTTTCTTGGTTGAATACGTACTGTGAAGTAGGGTGCTTGCTTTAAACAAAAAATATTAACACAGACATGCAATTTGTGTTGAATTAAAAAGATGACATTCATAGACGTACAAAGGATAAAGCTGTCTCTTCTAATGTTCAGAAGAACATGAGTTCAGGAGATCATGAGTACCAAGGCAGTTTATTTTGCTGTAAAATTCAGGATGATAGTGTTTAAATAGTCTATGTGAAAGCATGGTTGTTCTGTAAGTTGTGAAACAGCCACTTACAATCATAATGATGAAATGCCATTGATATTCTGTGAGAACAGCTTGATTTCTGAAAAGAATTATGTCTTTCATAATTCATAGCTGGGAGAATTTGACTAAGTCTGCCTAAATGAAGGTATCTGAGATAACAAAAGATACTGGATACAGTTCTGTGCATTCTGCACACTGTGGTAGGCTTGTGGCTTTTGGTGCTCCTATTTAGATGTATTAGTCTTTTCTTTTATAAATCTCTCCTGCCAGTGGGCACACTACATAAAATAGGATTGAAGTGAATATTTACAGGGCATTTAAGGGGATCTTCAACTTGTCCTCACCAGTATTCCTAATCACTAGACACTAATAAAACTCAGGATATAATTCTTGCTATGATTTTAAAAGAACAGAAGAATCATAATAAATGCAAGCAAAACACACCATTTTCAGCAGCATTTGAATTTTCAATAAATGGGGCTTGTCATCGTTTAGCTGTCCTAATGGAAGCCTAAAAACCCAGAAAACCCTGGCTGATTGAGGAAAGAGGAAACAGAGAACCATTAAATATTTTCCATTAATTGATAATACATGAGTCATTTGATAGAACAATATTGGCCATATTTTAGAATAAATACTTTCTTTACAATACGAAAGTATTTCTTCAGAGGAAGAAAAGTATGGTCATACTTTACTGGTCTAAAGAACATCTCAGGAATGCCAAAGTTCTCCAAAATTCAGATATATTTTGCATTTGATGTTTTACAGTATATTTTATAAGTAGTTCTGTTACATTTTTAATCACATTTCTAAAATTACTATACTTAAAATACATTATTGTAATACATCACTCAATAAAAATAGCATTATCTCTTAGATAAAGGTAACCTGTACTCAACTGAGAACAATAGATAATTTTGTAAGCAAAATGTATCTTATCTAAATGTAATGTAAACTATTTTTTTCTCCTCATCCTTCATACCTGAAATTTATTTGAAAGACTGGTTGCTGGTATTCACTCATTCACCATTCTGTAACAAATTCTGGAGTGAATTTGGAAAACTCATTCTCCTAGTCTATTAGTTGCTGTATCCTATTTGATTTCCTCCTTGACAGCTTGAAAATAGTCCTTTATTTTACTTTATTTCCTGTCACTTTCAGCAAAAGTTAACGCCATCGTTTCTGGGTACTGATGTCAAGTTGTAGCAACCTGTCAGAGACTCCATTTGTTAACAAACCTGAAATCAGAATTTACACTCCACTTAGGAACTGATACTCCAAAAAAAAAAAAAAAAAAAAAGAAAAAGGAGATATTGAGAGCCCTACAGTTGCATCTGGGACTCAGAGGAGGGTTTGGTGCTCCTCGTTCTTCCTTCCAGGTCCTGGTGAACCCCTTGAAATTCGGAGCCCTGGGCTTGACGCTGTGGCCAAGAAAATTACTAAGGGTGATCCCTAAAATTTCTCAGATATTACACATCAGCATAACAGAAGATCAAGGATCTATTTTTTATGGGGGGGGGGTGTAGGGGGAAAGTGTTTATTCCCATAGAGATTTAAACCATGTATAATTAAGGGAAAGGAAGGAAAGAAGCAAGGAAACCTTGAATACCAAATAAAAAACATAAATTGCTAAACATTGAAGTGTCTTAAACTATGTATTAGCAAACATGCATTGTAATTTTCCCATACACTTTGGTTGATCTGCAAAGTGGACCTCTGCATAAACATCTTGTTTTAGGGATTCAACTTCGTTTCAGAAGGATTAAGTCACTAGTGACATTAATCCCTGACTATCCACTACTTTCTGCAGCTGCTGTGACCTGAGACAAGCAGTGCTGAAATCCATTGAGTTTGGTTGTCCCTTGTGTGGCTGAGGGATGAAAACTTTTCAGGACCTCTGACTGTGGGAAGTCAAATGCTGCCTCTTGGTTTGCTGCAAGCACTTTTCACTTGCAAACCAGACTGATGACATACATCTATTGCAAACTGGAGTAAACCATATCCTCAGACAGAATTTAAAATTTACTCCTGCCAGGTAAATGTTTCCTTCAACCTTTCAGTCTGACAACCACTAGATTCCTGCTCAGTCATCCTCGAGCAATAACTATGGAATTCTAGATAATTCATGCAGTTCACAGATCTAGCTTTGTAACAGGTTATTCAAAACAAATCAATTCAGAATTAGTTTCTCTTAGAGAACGAAGTAAATTGAAACCTGCAGAAAGCATATTGCAGAGTGGTCTGTCTTCTCAACACATCATCAAAGAAATCCTCCTTCCTTCAGGAGAATATTTAATAAACTATTCCCTTCCGAAACAATCACAAATTTAAGTTAACAGTTCCCAAGTTCATCCTCCTTTTTTTTTTTCCTCATTATTATCCCACTTCTCCAAAGACAAACAACTTTTCTTTAATCATAGCAGAAGAAAGTTGTCCCTTTGGCATACATACTTCAATAAAGTCCTTAATTACATAATCAGAAAGTATTTTTCCCAAAGGACCCTGCTTCATTCAGCATACCAGATAGAGTACATTCAATGAGTGAACTAGGGATGCATGGTGATTAAAGATCTATGTGGTTTATTACAAGGTTAAAAGGAAAAAGAAAGGGAAAAAAAATTGAACAATACAGAGACAGATTCTACTCCAGGCTCTGCCACTGAGTTTCCAGGTGGTGCTAAACAAATATTTTAACTCAAAATTTGTCCATTTTGTCATTTGCTATGTATTTCTCATTTTCTGATTGATGAAATTAAGATTTCAGCTCTGATCTGATAAAGTTCTTACAACACAACGATGACTAAAACACCACGTACTTTGAACACATTAAATGCTTCAACACCCTGAAAAATCATTTCTAGCTATTTTAACTGTACCAAACTTACTAAAATTAATAAGATTTTAGTCTCTCACAGTCTCAGTACACTATCTGTAAAATGGTAATAAGAACCTCTGATGTCTCTGTGTAAATTGATTTGGGTTTATTTGAAGGTCTAAGTCACATGGGTGTCTTGGAAGAAAGCAGTCATTGTTTATGTAGAAAAAATCTGAATTTAAGGATAAAGCCAAAATCATGCAAATGTTTGAGGAAAACAGTACATTTAAAATTTGTTTATTGAGTTTTTTTGCCCTGTAGTAAGCAAGGAAAGTTTGTGGAAAAAAGGTTATATATTCAGTAATAATGATAATATTGCTATATTTATACACGAGCATTAAATTAAGGTTGCGCAGAAAACCTGTAGGATACATTCCAACATTTAAGCACTTGATCTTTTATTGTAACTTCAGTTATTTTTAACTTCTTTGTATGCAATGTGGACACACACATACACAAGATGTGAAAGAAGCTAACAATAGGCAGAGAACTTCTATTTGAAATGTTGCCTATATAAATATTGACAACTGGTTTTCAACTAAGAGATCAACAGTGTTATTGAAAAGGTTGTAACATTTAAAAAAAAAAAAAAGAGATTTGTAAAACCAGACCATTGTTACTTTAAGCAAATGCAAAACAGCAAAAGGTAAAACCAAACTTCTGATCATGAAGGCAGTGAAAAAAAACCCTTATCGTTAGTAAAATTAAAGATTACTTGGAACAGATGTTAGCAAATGCATCAAAATACTTCTGTCTTAAACACAGACTCCTATCAAACAAAAATCTTCAAGCAAATGAAATTATTTCTGAAGATATCAAGGAATTTGATTGCCTAATGAAACCTGATTAAATTTTTACTTTAATACAAAACAAAGAATAATGTTTAACACAGCATGTCATTAAATTTTCAGTATTGAATACTGCCATACTCTTCTTGGTACACCTCTTCTTGGTACACTGAAGCATCTAGCCCGTTGAACATCTGTTGTTGAACACATGCGATGAAAGTAGTTTGCAAGTTCTTCATATGTTGCAAGTGATCTACTTCAGAGTGAGCCAAAACTCTGTGGTCTGTCAAATTTTGCTTAGTAACACATAATTTATTGACATGAATAGAGTATTGTGTCTGCCTGCATACTTCCACAGGAATGGCTTTCCAGTAGCCTGGTAGTTACCTGATTTTTCCAAACTGGAATACCATTACTATGATTTATAATGCTTCAAAATCTTAGCTTAAGCAGACACATTAGACATAGGTTAAATACAGTTGACCGCTGTAGGAATTAAGCATACAATTATGTGCCCTGATAAGTTTCTTTGTTTTAAATAAGCATCAATATTAACGTGTAGTAAGAATATTGCAAGGCAGAGCTGTGAGTAGTGCAGTTATTCTGGAGTTAAACATGTGCATTGCTTGTAGATGAACTGTTTCTCCTCTTAGTATACTGTGTTGAGAATGTAGAAGAATCTATATCACAACTACAGCTCCTTAAAAGGGAATTAAGTACATTGTAATGAGGTATAAAACCATCATGCCTAGATTGTTCCTTCACATCAAATTTAGATTTGAAATGAAAATGTTATCTGCTGCCTGTTTGAGCTTACATCTGTGTATAATGAGCTTGGTTGCCCAGATGCATTCACCATAGAAAAATATCTGTCACAAATATAAGACAATGACTTTACACAACTGTCCTGTTTGCACATGCCTGAGTGACTATATCTAGGTCAGTCTGCCACATTATTCCTAAGGGTTTATTTAAGTTACACAGCTTCACCTATATGCACATAACATTCCCACAAGACAATATCTCCACTCATATCTGTGCTAATAAACCACAGAGAGACCACTAAATCAAGATTTAAGACACGAAGCAGTCATGATCTAAGGCAAAACTTAGAACATTTGGTCTAAGTTTGGCAAGCCTGTTCTGGGCCTCTTCTCACTACCAACTTATCAGCATCTCTCTCACCTATCATGTAGGTTTTTTTAAGCTCTGTCTGCCATTTACCTTCAATGTCCACAGAAACTTCATTGAACCAGTATGGTACACCAACCTGTGATGTACATGGTGGAGGTAGAGAAGACAGAGTTTTTACCAAGTAGAATGTCAAGAGATATCTAGTAAAGCATGAAAGGCAGCTACTGAATCTGCAACAACTTAGTCAGAAAGAAAGAGTAAGTTGTTGCCCATGTAGTTTTGAGTTGTTGGCAGTTTTTGAGCCTACATCCACCATGGTTAAAAAATTACAGGTATACAGGCTGATTCCCTCAACTTCTGTACCCATAAATTTCTGGATGCAGGAGGATACATTCCTGAGCCAGTTGTTGAAGCTGGTGCTATGTTCAATTCAGAAACCTGCATTATCTGGGCTTTTGTTGCAATCCAGCAGCAGGCAACACTAACCTTCAAGGGATAAGCAGTACAGTAGTTAGGTACTGCACAGTTAACATAATTATAATCAAGGTCTGTTGCACCACCTGAAATACTTAGAGTAAGTGCCACAGAATTCAGGACACATATCAGCTCCAACACTGCCAGCGCATAGATGAGAAATACAGTGACTAACATGTGGAGCCTGCTGTCACAATCAAAAGAACAAGGTAAAATGACAGCAGTGTCTTAGCAGAAGTGACTCATGCATACTTACATTGTCTACTGCCTCTAAACAACACTGAAGTGTATTAGTATCAGAACTCCAGTAACTGTCTCTTGTGATAAGCTAGCACCTGTTACAAACATGGGGCAACAACTACATTGTAAGCAGTACTGCCTTACCTCTGTTGCTCTGATGCCTAACATTGTTCTGTACAATCACCAAAGCTATTTGAAATAGCAGGTCTTTAACTTCTACCAGGTGACCATGTACTAGGTCTTCAGGCATCTCCATACACACCGGCTTTGCCTTCTGCACTGGTAGGATTATCATGATCTGTTGAACACTTTGTAATTCACAGAAGGAATGGCAAACCCATCCAAACTGGTGGCTTGCAGGTTCAGACATTGTTTCTGGACAGTGATCCTCCATGGGAAGGCATCTCATAGGAAGACTATGTCTCCTTGCCAACACTTATTACACAATAGAAAAGGGTGGATTTGTTGAAAGAGGAAGGAAGGCAGAAGAGGAGGGAAGGAGGGAGAGGAAAGGCATGATGTGGAATTGTTCATGGTCCAGCAAAATGCAGTCACTTGCTTCATATATATATACCCACTGTGTCCTAATGCCACCTATGAAAGATACCTATGCAAGAAGGTTCACCTTTCACTTCCTTTCACACAGATGTGCCAGGTAAACAGGGCATACTGCTTCTCATTATCTGGTATTTTACTATATGGTGGGGCCTCTTCAGCATGCATCTCCTCTTCCTCTGGCACCATCCCAAAATCTTCACCTGGCCAATTTGTGATTACTTCCAGTATTCCTGGGTGGCTGGGGCTCCCTATTCAAGTCTGTTGTGTAACCAGTGTGGCCCATTTACTCCACGTGGCATCAGTTGCATGGTGTGTAGAGGGGACACTCCCTTTGAACATCCAGCCCAGCACCAGCAGTCAGAGTATCAGGAGGAGCTGTGTTTCAGTACCAGTCACTTCTGAAGCAGCTCAAACTCCTTCATATGCTGCCAATCTCTTTTTCAGTCGGAGTACTGCAGGCTTCAGATCCTCTATATCCCTGACTCCAAAACACCAGGGGTCGACCCTGAGTCTCCCCTGGTGCTTTCTGCCAGAGGATCCAGGCAGGGCCTTTCTCCCCGGCTGTGGTGTAGAGCACATTTTTAACATCTTGCTCTGTCCGAACCAGCCCAAGGACTACTGCATGAACTATTTCCTGTTCAGTTCAAAGGCTTGTTGTTGCTCAAGACCCCATACAAAATCATCCTTTTTCCATGTCACTTGATAGAAAGCACTTATGATGTGACTGCAATTTGGAATATGCAGTCTCCAGAAACCTACAATGCCTAAGAAAGCTTGTGTTTCCATTTTGCTAGTCAGTGGGGACATAGCTGTTATTAACCACCTCCATCAGAATCTGTGATGCCCATCTTGCCATTGTATTCCTCAAAACTGGATCTCTTGTGCAGGTCCCTTGACTTTACCACACTTTATGGCAAAACCAGCTCTCAGAAGGGTTTGGACTATTTTCTCCCCTTTCCCAAAAACTTCTGCTGTATTACACCATACAATGATGTCGTCAATGCACTGTAAGTGTTCCAGGGCTTCACCCTGTTCCAGTGCAGTCTGGATCAGTCCATGGCAAATGGTGGGGCTGTGTTTCCACCCCTGGGGCAGCCAAATCCAGGTATATTGGGCACCCCTCCAGGTAAAAGCAAACTGTGGACTGCATTCTGCTGCCAGAGGGATGGAGAAAAATGCATTGGCAATATCAATCGTGGTGTACCACTTGGCTGCCCTTGATTCTAGTTTGTACTGAAGCTCTAGCATGTTTGGCACAGCAGCACTCAATGGTGGCATGACTTCAATCAGGCCATGATAGTCTACTGTTAATCTCCACTCTCCATTAGACTTTCACACTGGTCATATGGGGCTGTTAAAGGGTAAGCGAGTCTTGCTGAACACTCCTTGGCTCTCTAGTCAACAAATCAGTTCATGGATAGGAATTACAGTCTCGGTGCGATATTGCTGTCAGTGCACTATTGTAGTGGCAATTGGCACCTGTTGTTCTTCAACTCTCAGCAGTTCCACAATGGAAGGGTCCTCTGAGGGACCAGGCAACTGTTTAATTTCCTCTGCCTCCAAGGCAGCTATACCAAAAGCCCACGGGTACCTTTTTGGGTCCTTAAAACACCCTCTCCTGAGGTAATTACACCAAGAATGCATGGAGCTTCTGGGCCAGTCACAATGGGGTGCTTTTTCCACTCATTCCCAGTTAGACAAACCTCAGCCTCCAACACAGTCAGCTGTTGAGATCCCCCTGTCACTCCTGAAATACACACAGAATCATTCAGATTGGATAAGACACTTGGAATCATCGAGTCCAACCATCTGCCCTACTCTACAAAGTTCTACCCTACACCATATCCCCCAGCATCTCATCTAAATGTCCCTTAAACACATCCAGGGATGGTGACTCCACCACCTCCCTAGGCAGCCTATTCCACTGTCTGACCACTCTTTCAGCAAAAAACTTTTTCCTAATGCCAGTCTGTTGCAGTTTAAAGCCACTCCCTCTTGTTCTATTGTTAATTACCTGTGAGAAGAGACCAGCACCAAACTCTCTACAATGTCCTTTCAGGTAGTTGTAGAGAGTGATGAGGTCTCCCCTTAGCCTTCTCTTCTTCAAACTAAACAGTCCCAGCTTTATTGGCCCTTAACCTAATCCAAACACTCTCAACCCCATTATCACTATCCTTGATTTCTGAGCTCTCATAGCATTCTCTAACATACAGGGCCACTCACCACCCCTCCTTCCCTGTCTATCCATCCTGAAGAGCTTGTAGCCATCGATTGTGGCACTCCAGTTGTGTGAGGCATCACACCACATTTCTGTGATAGCTACTATGTCATAGTTCTCATGTTGCATCATGGCTTCAAGCTCCCCCTGTTTGTTGCTCATAGTGCGTGCATTGGTATAGATGCACTTGAGATGAGCAAATGAATCCAACACCTTTTTGTGAGTGTGGGTCTCATTTCCTACCAGACCCTTCTCAGCTGCTTCCATGATTTCTAAACATCTATCCCTTCTCTCAAATGAAATGGCAGAGGGAGCCCTCACTAGTCCACCGTCCTTCAAGCCTTGGCATGCTTCCCTTGAGCTTATTCCTTACAGGCCCAGTTATCTCCCCCTCCCCCCTCATATCTAGTTTAAAGCCCTGTCAATAAGCCCTGCTAAGTCTTGCCCCAGAATCCTTTTCCCCCTCTGGGACAGCTGCATCCCACCAGGTGCCTTATAAACCTCACCATGATCAAAGAACCCAAAATTCTGATGGTGGCACACCAGTCTCTGAGCCGTGTGCTAATCAGATGTGTTTTCCATCCTCTTTCACTGTTTTTCCCTTCCACTTGAGGGATTGATGGAAACACCAGCTGAGCTTCCGAGTCTTCAACTAGCCACCCCAGTGCCTTGAAGTCTTTTCTGAGTGATTTTAGACTTCTCTCTACCTCCTCATCATTACCTGCCTGGATAATCAGCAAAGGGTAGTAATCAGAGGGCTGCACCAGAGCAGTGACCTTTCTTTTAATCTCTCTAACCCAAGCCCCAGGGAGGCAGCAGACCTCCTTATGGTATGGGTCTGGTCAACATAGGCCCCTCCGTACCCTTCAGAACAGAGTCACCCACTACAGTTACCCTCCTTTCCTTCTTACTTGAAGAAGTCACAAGTTGTGGGGTTGAGGGACAAGCTGTGGGTGACTCACCGGATGGCGACCATCTTCATTCGGCTGGCCGTCTAGTTCCAAAGCCTCATACCTGTTGTACAATGACAACTGGGAAGGTGAGGGGGGCCAAGAAGGTTTTTGCTTGCCTTTCCGAGGAAGGACCTCTCTCCATTCCCCCCTGTCCCCCACATGCCCTCCTTCTGCCTGGTGAGAGGAGGGTGATACAGAGAAATGATTACTTGTTTTGAGACTTATTTACTTATAGCAAACTACTTAGCAACTTATTTACTTACTTATAGCAACTTATAGTATTACTTATAGTATTTTTGAATATTGCTAAGAATCCTGCTTGCCCAGACTGTTTTGTGGAATTTTACCAAGGACTGCTGTGTTCATCAAAACAAAGCAGTTTATTGTGAAAATCTACCAAGAACTGCAGTGTTCAGCAAAATATCATGTTTTTGTCCTTGGGAAACAGGTGTGCTCTAACTAGTTGAGTCTCGGTAATGAGTAAAGATAGCCATATACAGATGGTAGAAGTTCCATTGGTTCTCTTATATAAGATAGAATGAGTAAACCAGCTGAAAAACACTCTTGTTATTCAAGAAATTGACCAAGAGAATCTGTGCATACTCCTGGGGAAAAAAACAAGGTGAGAAAGACTACAAGCCTTCCTCCCAAAGACCCCCCAAAGATGACCACCAGGAGGCAATGAGCAGGTGCAAAGATATCAAACTGCTGACACCAGCCTCTAGAACTAACCCAGCCTTACTCATGTATATGTATGTTTGTGTTATATAATCCAATGAATATGTATATCCACACTCTATAAGTTTTTGGTAAAATGTGTGGTGGGTGTGGAAGCTTTGTGGAGAAATCCCCTTGCACCCCAGCCAGAGTAAAACATACCTGCTGTATAACTCTATTTCAAGTTGTAGAGTCTTTTTTCCGCAAATCAAGGGGAGGGGGTCATGCATTTCTTGTAGAGCCTCTACCTGCTGCCTTTGTCTCAGAGTGTGGCTCCACCAGACAATCTCACTTTCACACCCCCTTTCTACCTCCTCAGATCGTTTACTTGATCACCCCGCACACAAACAGTGCCTCTGACTCCCTCCAGTTCAAGTGCCAGGCTCAGACGCTCTCGGCAGGCAGAGACCTGCACAGCCGCCTGTTTGTGCGGGACCCCTCTCTGGCTTCCCACATTCCTCATCACTCTGCCTCTTGGCCCTGTTGTGACCATGGTCTTCTCTCTGGCCAGGAGGGAACCAACCCCTGGGTGCTGTTTCCCACACGCTGTGCTCTCACATCCCTGCAGTGCTGTTCCTTCCCTCCCCGGCACTGGACAATTACTTACAGCGATCAAACATACTTTATCCAGTGGCAGAGACTCAGCCGTGCCCTACAAGCTACCTCAGGACTCTCACATTCAGGTACTATCCGATCACCCTGAGCTCTGTGGGCAGCACTTCCATAGGGTTCTTATCACCTGATCAAATGTGGGTGGTGATGGTTCCGCCCACGGTAACCCGGAAGCCCACCCAGCTCGTTACCGAGGGGAGGGGTGTGGGGTGTGAGCCCAGCGAGTGACTGCCGGTGCGGTTTCAGCTCGTTCAGAACAGGCGCCACTGGCCCTTGGCTCCGCCCTCCGCCCCACCGCCTCAGCTGCCCGCCCACCGGCCTGCCAGCCTCCTTAGAGCCGGCTAGCCGCCTTCTTGGCTCCAAAAGATTCAAAAGCCCCCCCAAAAAGCTCCTTGCCAGTCCCTTTTGCCGCGATTCCCCCCCAGTGCGGGCTTACCTACACTGGAGCTGGTCTCCTTGGCAAGTGACTGCTGGTGTGTTTACAGCTCGTTCAGAACAAATGGGTTCTGCCCCTTTAAAATTTGACAGCATTAGGGTCATTGGGCACCAGTGTCCACTAGAGCCTTATACTGCTGGGGGTCAGATGTGCCAGGCCATCGAATCCACACAGTCCAGTAAATTCGGTTGTCCCTGTCCTCCGCCTGGCTGGAGGCAGGGCCCCTCTAATGTTGGTCACAGTATCCACTATTGATGAATGGATTAGTGTGGTATGTGCAGGTCTCAGTCTCATCTTGGTCATTCACTTCTCGTGAATATGAATCAGAAGTTCTTCTCATAGGATCAGGAGCAACCAGGAGTAAAGTCACCTTTCTACTCTGGGCAACTGATTACGGGAAACTGGAGAGCCATTTCTCCTGAAAGAACCCCAATTTGTAGTTGTTCTTCCTTCTAACTCACAGATCTGCTCTTCTAGGAGGTAGGTGGGTTCTCCATCCTATTTTCTTGTGCCTTCTCCAAGGTCACACAGGAAATACCACAGGTTCCCCCGTGGTGTATACCGGTTCTCTTGAGTAGGGAAACACTTGCTCCTAATAGCTGAGATCCTAGCCCATGCAAGTGGGGAGAAGGACATGTCCTCTTTGAGTTGCTGGAATTCTCGGGATAGTTTTTCAACAGCCACGATGAGGGAGAAAAAGTCTTTCTTCATTTTGCTGGAGTTGGTGAGCCAGTTCATCTACTGTTGGTCCCTCCTCGTCTCTCCAGTCCATTACTGCTAATGCATTGGCATACAACAATGGCGTGCTCCATACAAACTTCCGCCACATGGGCCAGGTGTATTGGACTTCCTCTGGATCTGTGGGTAGCTGTGCATCCTCTGGATCATAATAAACCAACACCCACATGGCTATTTCCTTCAAGTACTGGATACCTCTCTCCATAGTGGTACACTTACTTGGATGACATATAACATCTTCCTTATAGGGATACCTCTCCCTCATGCTCGACAGGAGTCACCTCTAGAGACTGAGATTTTGTGTCCTTTTCCAACTGTCTTGGCAATGCCCCCTTCTCTAGACAGAGACCCCCACCTGCCTGGTCTCCCTACCCTCTAATTCCACACTGCTGGCCCCAACATCCTGGCATTGGAGCATACAATTAGCAAGGTGCTTACCTGGATGGCAGCTGAAATCCTTTCGCATGTCTCACAGCTCACTCAGGGATAAGGATTGGGTGACTACCACTGGTTCTTCCTCCTCCTCCTGTTCTCATGATGGTCCTGGTTCATCATCATCCTTTACAATGCGAGGTGATTCTTCTGTATATTTCGTCTTATGTACAGGAGTAACTGACACCGTCACAGGTTGGTCCTCTTGTGCTGGTGGTCCTCTTGTGCTTGTGCTGTGACAGCACACAGCTGCAGTGCCTGTCATCGGGGTCAGATTAGCTGCAATACCTGTTGCCGGAGTTGGAGTGGCTGCAGTGTCTGTCATTTTGTTATCAGATCCGGAGACCTTCTTTTCCCTTTGAGGGTGCTGAATAGTGTTTAATAGCACTCGGTAGGCATGGGCCAGGCCCCAGCATGTTGCAGTGATCTGTGTCTCTCTGGAATTACCAGGATGGCAACATACTTTTCCAAATATTTTACTAGTTTTTGGGGATTCTGCACCTTTTCAGGAGGGAAGTTCCAATACACCAGAGGTGCTCACTCTTCTAGGTACTTTCCCATGCTATCTCACACCCGCAGCCACTCATAATTCTCCAACCTTGGGGTAGATCTCCAGGTGATGCTCTTAAATAGTTGCTTAACCCTGAACAAAACCTGAACCACATGCAGGAACACACTGGCTCCCAGCAGTAAGACGACCATGTTAGGGTAGACATTCCAAGGATATTCAAAATTCCCAAAATTCTCAAACAAAATTGTAAGTATCCTTAGGACCAACAACTTAAACATGCCATAAATCAGTGTTACATAGTACAGCAAAGCAAAAATCTTAATCCAACTCCCACAGGTGGTAATCAGCAGCATGGGGACTATATACAACCATTGACATGATGAAATTTTAAGGAGTCAAGCTATCGACATTATGACCACCGATAAGCCAATATAATGAATGCTTATAAAAAATTCATTATGATATACTGATCAGATCTGTTATCTCAACCCTTTGAGCCCCACATTGGGCGCAAAAAGGACTATGGTGGTTTGAACTCGGCCAACAGCCAAACACCATGAAGCCAGTCACTCACTCTCCCCCCACCCAGGAAACAGGGGAGGGACAAAAGGAGACTAGTAGGTTGAGATAAAAACCAGTTTTGTGATGGTAATAAAACAAAACAGTAACAGGAAGTAGAAATGGGTAATGCACGATGTGATTGCTAACCAGCCGTTGACTGATACCCAGCCCGGTAACAGCCGGCAATCCCGAAAGAACGAAGATCCCACCATTGCATAACCTGGAAGCGAGAGAGAACCCACCTCCTTTATACACTGAGCATAACGTCACATGATATGGAATACTCCACTGGCCAATCTGGGTCCGACACTCTGGCTGTGCTCCCTCCCAGCTCAAGAAAAGTTAACTCTATCCTGGTTAATTAATTAATTAATTAATTAATCTATCTGTTATCCAGAACAGTTGGTCAAGGGCTAAGCATGTACAAAGCATGTGCTCTCTTCCTTCCACTGTTAGATTAGAGTTGCAACTTCATTCTGAATCATAGACAAGTTTATATTGCTTCCTCTACATACAAGGCTGTAGGCCACTGTCATCTGATACTTTAAATGAAAAGTATCCTTCAACCAAATATTCAAATTGAATCCTGAAAATATCAAACTACTATTGCACTTCCATTTAACTAGAAACATATTTTAAGAAGCTACAGATTTAACTTTTCTAAATAAAACACATTTTGCTTGTGATTTGAGTTATGGTATCTAGCCATGCAAATGGGTAGAACAGTATCTACACTGTTATAAACTGAGGAAAACATTTCAACTTCACAGGTACTGAAGACAGGGGCAATATAGTTTATATTCAAATAGCAAAATAAAGAATCATACATTTTATAATTAACAAGTTTTTCATATATCCTACTTGAACTCTCCTTTTCTTTAAACTTATATCAACAAAATTTAAGGTTTTTTCTTAAGGACACCTAGGGTTGCCAAGGTAATCATGAGATGGGGAACTAGGAAATTAAAATAGGGTATAGAAATTAGGCACTTAAGAAATGAAGATATAACTTAGTTTAGAGATAAAGATGGAAGACTTAGAGATCAGGCTAGGGGGCTAGAGGCCCATTAGTTAAAAGATAACTAAGATTGAATAGGATAATAAATTATAGTTGATGGGCCAGAGAGCAGAACAATATAGAAGTCTTGATTAATAGACGCTGCAAGGGAATGCTTCCTGATGGAATAGAAGACAGCCCTAAAAACCGGTCAAAACCAACCCTATGGTCTGGCCTGAGTCCAGGAGGCTACAGAGACTGCGCAAAGAATGGAGGTAAAAAGTTCAACAGTGAGGAAGAGGAGCTACTTCATCTCTGCGACCCCAGCCCACAACCACCAGGACACACTGTGCAGACATGACTAGGAGGAGACCAGGGCGGAACATATAAAAATTACTTTCAGGCCCATTATAATACAAAGCAGGGATAGGTCATGCATATGTATAGGCATATTATGAATATGTGATGCTTTGTAGCATAAAGCCAAGACAAGGTGCCACGAGAGGTGCGC
>MU210558.1:288577-389848 GCA_017315185.1 Bubo scandiacus
ACCTTGTCTTGGCTTTATGCTACAAAGCATCACATATTCATAATATGTGATGCTTTGTAGCATAAAGCCAAGACAAGGTGCCACGAGAGGTGCGCACGTTTGTGGTGGAGCGATCTCCCGTGCGTCTCAGCGCTGAATAAACATACCTACTTTATAACCTTATAGGCTGTGGAGTCATGTTTCTGCAAGTCAATCAAGTAAAATCTAAATCACTCTCTGCTATTTATATCCAGAAGACTATAAACACTTTAGTTACATCAATATTGCACATTGGAGGTCAGATATTTCTATATTATGTTAGCAGAGGTCATACAACATTGCAGCTGGAAGCACCACAGCTGCTCAGGCAAATAAGTCCTGCTCTCATAGCACCTCTGGGAAAATGAATGCTGTCATGTGCTAGCTTAGATTGAACAAAGCTCTAGAACCTCCATCCTGCTTGCAGATGTAAAGCAGATGTGTAGTTATTCATATTTAATTTAGAACCCTGTTTTCTGCATGTTTACTTTCTGGTGTTGAATGGTTCCGATGCTGCTACAAAATCTCAGGCCCTGAATAAATAAAAATTATTTAGAGCACTAAAATTGAAAATAAGTAATTTCTTATCTTTTATGTGGGGGGGGGGGAGAAGGAAAAAGGTTTTTATTTCTTATGTTTGTAAAATTCAGAAAATTAATTGAATGCAAATCACTGAATTTACACATAAACTTCCAATCACTGAGCTAACAGCTAAGACTTCAGACCATCCCCTTCCATATCGTATGGGGGAAAACTCTGCCTAAGGGGATACACCAACTATTACTTTGACAGCTGTGAATATTAGCAGAAAAATTCAAACACGCATGTGGCACTCAGGTAGGTTGCATAAGTGATTAAGGCCAAGTGTTTCTTCAGCAGGAAAAAGCAAGTGTAACTACTGCTGTCTAAGAACTAAACACACATGACATAAAACAGCACTTCACAAATATCTGATCCAATCAAATAAGCTGACCTGGATAAGAAATAGGCATGTTAAATAGGCAAGATAGAGTACTGAGCTGATGCAGATAAGCTCCTTTCAGATTTAAGTTGACTTATTCCTGGCTAAGTTTCTTTGCATGGTCCAGCATTGCCATATACCCAGATACAACAAGCATATAGAAGTTTTAAGATTATATCATTTAGCATGCTTAAGCACTCTCTAATCAAAAACTTTCACTGCAACACTACTGGAGTAGATTGAAAACCTTTTACATTGTGCAGGTGTGGTGGTGCAATTCTTACCCCTCCCCACCCCTCCTTGTTGGGCTGCTTGGTGCTATGTGTGATTCCACCCACATCCCCTGAGCTATACAGCAATCTGTGGAGATAAGGACTGCTAATGTTAAGGCGCCCCCTTAACGAGCCTGGCTCCTGCCCTCCCGATTGATCGGGAAGGGTTATAACAGCCCATCATCTCCTAATGGCCTGGCACACCTGTGCCTGGGATGTGGTCAAATGGGAACAATAACAGAGTTGCACATTCATCAAGTTCTTGTGCAACTGCTGGAAGGTACCAGAATACTTCATTGTTCGAGCTGGGCGTGAGCAAAAGGTATCTGACAAAAGTCAATTATCTTGGACCCTATGAATTCGACCACAAGGGAGACCCTGTCCCGATCCAATATCAGGGAGGGTTCTTAAATGATCCCAAGAGTGAGATTAAGACACAAACGAGGTCAGATGCCATACAACCTTGTGAACTTTATTTTCCGTAACAACTGATAATAGCGATAGGACAGAGAGAAGAAGAAAGGAAAAGTCAGAATCCCTAAGCAAGCAAATGGTAGAGATGCAGCAAGATTAATTACCACCACCACGAATCCAGCGATATCCCGTTGTCTTGGTCTTGGTGCAGGTGATGGTGCTCCAAGCTCCAAGCTCTGCCAAAGTCCCAGCTCCGAGTGGATGAAGGAAGAAGAATCATCAAAATCAAGAAGATTAAGATCAAGAATCCCGAGAGAGGAGTACAAGTCCTTTTATTGCCCCAGTCCCCACGATTTCTCTGAAAAGTCTGCCCATTTCCATGGAGCTCATTGTAATACGTGCTGCCCCATGTTCCTCCATGCTTCCATGCCCAGGTGTTCACGGTGGTCCTCTTCATCCGGCTCGCGCGCAGGTGCAGCTTGGTAGGCACTGCCAAGGATGTTGTTGCTCTAGCTTTGGGCAGATATCGTGGTTTCTTCAGGGACAATTCATCTCCTTCAGTGTGTACTCCTCCATGGCAACAGGATGTTGAGGCCAAGAAGTGGTAGTGGTGCAGCAGCAATGTTGACACAAACACAGTCCAACACAGTCCCTTACAGACCCTTTGAGCTCTCCTGGATTGCAGCGGGCCTGTGACCAGCAACTTCCCTGGGCTTGGATGACTCTCAGGTATCAAAACCCTTAAGGTGTCATCTGCTGTCAGAACTGATGGAAGGCCAGGGTGAAGTCAACCCGCTCGAGTCTCAATTATTGCCCATTGAGGAATGCCAAGGCATTGTGAGTATTTACTCTGAACTCAAGAGGAGGGAAATTTTGCTTTGAGCTAGCTTCTCTTTCACCCACTCTTTCTCTGCTTACTGGTGTGTGGGTACATACTTCATTCTACTGGATTCGAATACTTTTGTTTCTCTGTGTGTGTTTGTATGTTTTGTGTTTGTGTATATGCATGTACGTATGTATAAATTAAGATACTATAAGTTAGTGTGAATCTTGTCATCTTAGTCATGCTCGGAGGCATACATTCTGCTTAAATAATCAGTTGAAGAGACTGCAAACTCTCGGCACAGGGGCATCCACAGCACCCACAGCTGGCTCCTGAGTGTCCACCAAAAGCTGCCTCTCATGCCTCAGGTATGGTCACATATACCTTGCCGATAACCACCGGGGACTGTGACCTGTGGAGACACAAACATAACCCCTTCCCCAGGTTATTAAAGGATATGGTCCTTCTCAGTTACCACTTTCTAGGTTTCTTGCTAACACTTGAGCCTTGCCCTGGACTTCTTGTTGATCTGGTATCTGCGACGAGAAGTGACGCAATATTGATGGCACTTTCCATCTCCCCCTTTTTGTTGTTGTAATAGAAGCTTTAGCGTGCCATGCATACGCTCCACAATGGCCTGTCCGGTCGGTGAGTGGGGAATGCTGGTCAGATGCTTGACTCCCTGCTGTATGGCAGGACGCAAACACTGCTCCAGAAAAGGTATCAACAGACATATGTACATATTTTAATGTTGCAAATGCAGTGAAGTGAGTGATGGTCAGATTGCCATAATTCTAAGGAGGTGAGTCCCTGAGGGTTGACACTACTAGCTGTTGAAGAGAGGGAGTCCTTCTGGCATTCAGGGCAAGTCGCAATGATGTCTTTAGCCTGACGCCTTGATAAAGAAAACTGTTTTTGTATTGCCCTGGCGTTTTGGTGGAAAAAACGCATGTGAAAGCTGGGCTTGCTCGAAGACATTTGTATTAGCCACTGTAACATGTGCATAGTAACTGGAACAATGATACACACAGGTTGCTGACCAGCAAGTTATAGTAGGCACTGCCCAGCTTTCATGATCAGTTTGGCAAACACTTCTGGACGAGTAGCGACCGTCTTGTGCATTTGGTGTGACAAAACAAAATCCATTCAACAATAACAAGAGGGTCACTAACTGTTTCATCCCACTGAAACAACAGAGCATATGGCTGCCCTGGAGGGTTAAATAATACTAGTTGGTACGGATGACTGGACACACATCGTGATGCTTGTGTTTCTGAGATGGCTTAGCTACATGGTGGAGATCTTGTTTTGCTTTCTCTGTAAGTACTCTGGGTGATGTCAGTGAAGGATCTCCTTGCAAAATATCAAACAAGCTATGCAGATCATCATTAGTTAGGCTCAACAATGGCCGTATCCAGTTTATGGCTCCCATCAGTTTCTGTAAATCATTTAAAGTCTTAACATCAGTTTTAAGTTTAACCTGTTGTGGGACAATGGTCTGTTCCCAAATTATCCACCCCAAGTACTGCCATGGTGATGATCGCTGTACCTTTTCAGGTGCTATTTGCAACCCCATTTGGTTAAAGCAAGAGCCTTTTCCATGATATCCTGTGTTTCTGCTGCTATAAGGATGTCATCCATATAATGATATATAACAGCCTGGGGGACCTGCATTCTAACACGGCTCAAAACCTTTGCAACAAACCACTGACACATCGTGGGACTATTTTTCATGTCTTGTGGCAAAACAACCCAGTGGTACTGTTTTGCAGGTTCACTATCACTAATACTGGGAACAAAAAAGGCAAATTTGGGTGCATCATCCAGATGCAAGGGAATGGTAAAAAAAAAAAATCCTTTAGATCAATTATTACAAGATGCCAGTTTCGGGGAATCATTGTTGGGGAGGGCATTCCTGGCTGTAACGTACCCATATCCTCCGTGGCATCATTAATGTATCGGAGATCATGTAAAAGTCACCAATTACCACTTTTCTTTAAAATAACAAACACCAGGAGTTCCAAGGACTGATGGTAGTACGATATGTCCTGCACTTAACTGTTCCTGAACTAAATAATTAAGGTGGCACAACTTTTCCATTGGCAAGGACCACTGATCCACCCACACAGGTGATTCTGTTTTCCAGGTTAGTTTCAGGGTGGGTTTAGGGGTGGGTTGTGCTGCAGTGGCGATTAAGACAAATTTGATCCAATTTGAGTTCCCCATCAAGCCACACAGTCACGACCCCATAATGTAAGAGGGGTTTCCAATATAAATGGATGAATATTTGCTACCCAGTTTTCTGGGCCCCTTGCATGAATGAGATATTTGCTTTGAAACGTTACAGCATGACCACCAAGCCCAAAAAGCACTTGAGTTACCCGAGATAACAGCCAATCTGCTCACAGATATTACGGTCACATCCACACCAGTATGTAAAATGCCTGTCAGTTCAACAGATTCTTCTGCTTTAGTGAGGGTACATTTTACCAGAGGTCGACCTTGTGTCACTGTCTGAGCCCAAAATGTTTGAGGAGTACCTGCTGATCCAAATCCTGAGTCACCCTGGCTTCTCGACATACTGTTAGGGGGAGCCGCAGTATAATAAACAAGCTGAGCAATTTTTGACCCTTTTGTTACTGAACACAGGGGTCCAGGGGTCCAGGCCATAATTCTGATTTCCCCTTCATAATCGGCATCTATGACCCCTGGTAAAACAAACAACCCCTGTAAGGTTGTAGATGGTCTTCCCAGTAATAATGCACTTTTTCCATTTCCCAACGGTCCATATACTCCTGTTGGTATCAAGGATACCGTGGTATCTAATAATGTTACTGACTCGGAGGCTGCTAGGTTCAGGCCTGATCAATAGTGACTAAATTATTATAAACTACCACTGATCGCAATATTTGATTAGTGTCTTTTTGTTCACACTTGTGCCTGGACGTCCCCCTGTCTTCTTCCAGCATTTTAAAATACAGACTAGGGGACACTTTTTGACTATTCCCCCACTCTGGCCATCTCGTCTACTTTACCGTAAAATGCTACCTGATTAAGCTGACAATATTCCCCTCAGGCAGATGGTACAAGGGTGCACTCTCCCCACAGAGCATGCACCTAAATTCAAGACAACAATTAACACAGAATTACTGCCTCCTGCTAGAGGAGATATTTCACCTATGACACTTAAAACACTGAGCACAAACAAACAGGCAGCACCAGTGACCCAGTGGGCGGGCACTAGGGCGCTCTGTACTAAGGAATGTTCACTCGTCCTGCACTACCCCCCCACTGGTACAGAGTCTGCCCTGCGCTTCGTTCTTCTCTGGCCGCTTCCCTCGCAGGATAACAGAACTGCATGTCAGAGAACTCCGCACTCCGCAGCTGCAGCTGGGCTGCGTCTCACACCCGCAAAACAATCACACAACCACACAAAGAGGCCTCTTACACTTATTATTCACACAACATAAAATGACAAATACTACAAACATTAAAACACCATTTAGAATATATAAAGCCATTGCTAGTTGATTATGTGGTGCGTCCAGAAAATTCCCCCTTCTTTGTTTTTAAATCAAGGCCTTTAGTGTACTGATCATCAGAAAGGTTTAAAGTTAGTCCTTTTAGAATGGACAAGGGACTCCACATCACAATGTCAGCACCTTCTGTAAAAATTGCCGCTTTTGGTGTTTGGGGGAGGCAGGATGGACAATCATGCGGTGCCAGATGGCAGCAGGCAGTCGCTCCGCGGTGGCGGGGCTAGGGGAGGCCCGGGACCACTGCCGCCAACGCCACGCTTTAAGAGTGTCTGAAACCAACTTCCAAGTGGTCGCCAGCTCACTGGCATGCTGATCCCCCTTGGAAATAGCATCCCACAACTGTTCACCTATTTCAGCTCGTTTTGCTGGTTCAAAGGCTGTGACGGTATCAGCAGAATAGCCGTGGTTTCTGCACCATTTAAGTAACCTTTGTACAGAAGTTTCATTATAAGTTATCCCTCTCTTAGAGTATAAGTTATCCCTCTCTTAGAGAGTATATGCAGCAGGAGTTTGACAGTGGCCGTCTCCTCTGCGGACACGTTCTGCCCCATGCTGCCCCCGATTGATCACCTCTCCCGGGTGATTTTCCGTCGATTGACTGTTTTCCATCCTCCCTGCCACAGCCCCACTGTAGACAGTACCTGCAATCGGGGATCCTCCCGTGGCGTCTTCTGCGCTCTGTCCTGGGACATTGGGGTCACCATTTGTTGCGGGAGGATATCGGACTTGCACAACTCTATGAGAGTTATCCCAGGCAAAGCCGTTTATTTTTCCAATAGTACATACTTATGCTCTCTCCAAAGCGCTCACTTCATAATTAGCAAATCAGCAATTAGACAGTTATCAACCTTTTCTCCTACCAGCATAAGACCACTCTAACACACGCTGTGCAGACCAATCAACTCTTGTTCACACACTGTTCACGTGGTGGTAACTTCTCACAGTTCAGTACTTTTCCACAGTTCAGTGTTGCAGCTATCCGTTGTTTTTCCTGCCACCTTGGCACAACTCAGCAGTTTCTTATCTTTCTCCCAAGGCCTGTTTCTCCTCAAAGCCTAGCTGTTGATTCAGAGGCTGTGCAAGGCTGACAGGCTGATGTCTCCCACACACTCCGTGACTACAGTCACACCCACAGTCTTGAATGTGGTCTCTAATTATGGTCATAAGGACCAGGAACGTCAAATGGGTTCTCCCCCTCTAAAGGGATATAGTTAGTTTACTGAATTATTCTTATGTTAACAGTTTTCATTATGTATGATTTTAAGCAACTTATTGCTATGCCTAAGACAAATATAAGCACAATGAACATTAATATATGCTATATCAAATTTTGGATCCAACCGGTAACACTAAGTCCAAGCAAACTGAACAGTTTTGAAATTCAGCTGTCATTCATGGACTCTCGTAGCTCGTGGGTGTCTTCTGCTATTTGCCGTATCTTCGTTAGCTGGATGTTGAGGTTCTGTGTAACATTAGGGATGTGAACACAGAGGTCAGTACTGGACAGGTTTAAATAGCCACAGAGTCCATTTTGATGTATTAGCATTACGTCTAGTGCCATGCAGTTCTGCAGAGCTAACGTCGAGGTGGATTGTTGAGCAGATGTAGACTAGCATCGGTAGCATTAGCTAATTTCTCTACTTGATAAGCTAATCTGCTTAACCATGTTTGTGTTCGCATAGTGGCATATCCAAATGTCCAAAACCCTTCTAGTCCCCAGGCCAGGTGAGTGGCTGCCCCTGAGTCTTGCCAGCCCTCTATGTTTCTCTCTATAGTTATTCTTGCCCGCTTTGTGCACATCACCCAGTGTGATCGGACAGGAGTCCTTTCCCAAGTAGGACACAAAGTCGGGATTCCCAAGGTGCATCGCAGTTCAGGCAACCCAGCCCATAAAGAGGTGTACATATTGCCATCATTACAGGCCCAGATCAAACCAGCTGGAGCATCACCAGAGACAACGCGGCAATCACTACGAGGTGCAAAATCTGCACTGACTAGTTCGTAAGCTCTGCTACGATTTGAGCACAGACAGCCCATTTTCAGGGTGACGTAAACTGGCCAGTAGTATTTAACCCAAATACGTAGTTTCCAATATAAACAATTTATCACGTGTTGGCAGGACCACAATGCTGATTCATTTGATACTGAGACAAAAGAGGGTTTCTGACCCAATGGTATATAACCTCGGACACCATGGTCAGACCCAAACCAGGAACAATCACGACTACGGACGTTTTTTTCAGAGCAACTTTGCCCTCCACTCCACTGTATGCACCAGGAGGTTTTTATAAGTTGATTGTATTGTAGTGTGTTGGTTGCTCGTCCCCAAGGATGCAAATCTCTGGTACCCCATATGATCCAATTACAGGAGAGGGTTACATTGTTCATTGTATAATAGGTACACCATGTTTCGTCAATGGTAGAGAAATGGAACGGCTGGTCGGGTTGCACACCCACTTGTTCTTTATTTGAGGAATAAGCATTTATTATGTGGATGATACCACTTGTGTGCCACAATCTTAGCAGACTTCCTACTACATCTGTCGGAAGAATACCCATGGGAAGGGAGTCTTCCACAGATTTGGGTAGGCGCAAGCAAGCAGTAATGCTGGATTCATTGAGGGCAATTGCAAATCCCTTTACCAAGGTTAAAACCAGATTATCCTCTAAGCCATGGGCGGTTTGGATAGGTGCAGTTCACTTATTCCTATTCTGAGTACTCTCTTGGTTCCAGTGGGGGGTCATCCATATCCATAATACACAAAAGCTTGTTAAACTAATGCATATCTTATCAATACCAGTTATAAGTGTCATGTTTGCTAATCCTAACTGCAAGCATTATCTAACTAATCCTGTGAACAGGTAGCTTGCAGCTGGCATCCTTGTTCACAACCAAGGGTCACATCCCCAAAAACATTTGGTTTACTAGCAAGTACACAAATCAGAAACAGAATCACACCAATCATAAAAATCTATAGTCCTTGCGGACACTCGAGATCAGCATAGGAGAGTCCGTTCCAGGTGCAGTTGTTCATCATCAGTCTGGGGTACTGGCAACCTGAAAAACAAAAGGAATAATCGCTTGGCTTCTATCTAACTGGCGCACAGTAGGTTAGAAAGAGGGCATTATCCATCTGGTATTGATTCGATGCATTTTCACAGAACTATCTTTTGCTTCCCAAACATAGAGATTCTTTGGAGTGGTTAGTACCATTGCTACCATTCCAATCTGTGGTAGCTTGAATAACACAGGTTGTCCGGCATGGAAACCCACAGGATATTCTCCAGGTTTCTTATGCCTTTGTGGTGCTATAGTTGTAGCAGTAACACAATAAGCTTTCATCTTGGGACAGCCATTTCCACTCCATCTATTGTTTAACTGATAGATGGCATTAGAGAGTAGTAAATGATACCCTTAGCCTGAGAATAATACGGAGTGTGAAATACCCAGCGGATACCTTCCTCTTTTGCCCATTCTTGTACTGTTGCAGCAGAAAAGTGAGTCCCATTATCACTTTGAATCTCTTCTGGAAGGGGTAAGGTGCTAAACCATTCTCTCAGACTATGGACTGTATTTTCTCCAGTGGCAGCAATAACAGATGTGGCAATGGTAATTCCTGAAATAACTTCTGCTTCCACCAGGATATATTTTTTTCCTCCTGAGGGTCATAGAGGGCCTTCGTAATCTATTTGCCAAGTGTGCCACAGCGTTTTTCCGTCCCGGATGTGTAAGGGAGGTGCTTTACCTGGATGATCTTTGCTGAGCCGTAAGTGACAGTGTGAACAGGCAGTTACTATTTGCTCACATAATTTTACAGAAGCGGGCCATCCTTGGGCTATCGGCACCCTGCTGTGCTGCTAGTAGGACTGCCCTGAGTTCTCTTACTCGTGCATTCCCTTTGCCTGTTTCACTTAGCTTGTCTCCTGTAGCCACATTCAGTGCCACTGCCTTGTAATTCCACTCACTATTTTGTCTGTAGGATGAGACATCAGTGAACCATACCCCTTTAAGGTTGGCATTCTCCTTTAATGAAGGTGCCTCCTTAATGTGAGATGGTCTGCTTGGTGGGGTTTGAAATAGCAGATTGCTATGTATACCTTTTTAAAGTTTAGATATTTTGATGTTACCCTCTGTAATAGGCATGATTTCATTAATGCTTTCCAAATAAGCATACCACTTATGGACTTGTCTTCTGAGCAATGCCAGCGGGTGGTGCTGTGCCTTTTCGGATTACATCAAAAGGTGGAAAGGTCCCCTGATAATTGCACTTTGTTCCCGAAGTGGGGTCATGAAAAACGTGTCTTTAATATCTAGGGTTTCCATCCAGGAATGAGATGCTCCCTGTATATGAGTCACCAGTTCTGTGGCACAGCGGCTGTCAGCAGAGCAGTGTTAGCATTCAGTCATCTGTCGAATGTAAGTTGCCACTGTCCGTTTGGTTTTCTCACTGGCCACACTGGAGAGTTGTAGGGGGAATGAGTGTGGGTAATAATACCTCCTTTTTCTAGCTCTGCAACCACCCCATCAATATCGAAGTGTGTAGCTGACAGCAGGTTGTTTGACATTAGTAATTTTTGATGGGGGCAGAGGTATAGCTATTTCTAACAAATTGATACTTCTAGGTTCACTTCTCCCAGCAAAACTCCACACTGTTCCATCAGGGAGTTTCCACACTCTGCCATACAATAGGTCGAATCCCAAAATGTTATTGCTGGCAGCTCCTACTAGCACTTCAGCTCGAGTCAGTCTTTTTTCCCCAGAAAGCCACAGAGTAATTTTTGCAGTGGGACATTTCTTTATGATGCCATCAATTCCTGTAATAGCTATTTTGTGACAGCAAGGCTTCACATTTAAATATTTTGCAGTTTCTTTATTAATTACTGACACTTGTGCACCTGTGTCAATAAGAAAACCTACACAAATTTTCCTTGGTCCAATCGGGATACTAGTAATTGGGTCCTGACGTTTGTTTGGGAGCCACTGTAAAGGTAAACCTGCCGGGGAGGGTGGCTCACTGTCCTTCCCGGGGATGCACGTTTTTTCCTGGGGAATCTTTTAAATCAATCAAGTCCTGCTGTGGGGCTGAAGGTATGGCTCTGCCAGGCGCAGACCTGCGTTCAGTCTGATAGCTAGGTTTATTTAGTTCTGATTTTTGTTCTAATACTTGAACCAGAGCTCGGAGGCACGTAGTCATGCCACTTAAAAGGTAGCGTGGTGCTCCTAAGGTTAGAGCTTGTCGCCATAAAGCATTCCGATCTGGATCGGATTGCCTCTTAAAGTCTCACCTCTGTGTATCAGCCTGAATTTGATGGACTCATTGGGGACCCTCAGGGGGTTTCCCTGAGGTTGGTCTGATCCACCCCATGCGGCACCCATAGCTCACCAATTCCTGAACAAATTCACTCCAGGTAGGTATGTGAAGTTGCTCTCTAGGGGTCTGGGCTGCTGCAGCCACAGCATTCATAGCCTGATGTGCCTGAATAAGATCTTGGACATTTGATACATATATTTTCAGACAGTCTGGAAGGCCACGAATGAGGAGGGGTCAATCTAGCCAGATCAATAGGAGCCAGGATTGAGGACTGACATAATACATTTCTCTCACACACTGCTTGTATGCATGCTGCCTTTTGCACAGAGACTGCCAGATCTGAAAATCCTGAAATTGTAATCCTCTCTCCTGCAGGTCTATGCCACCAGCCCAATAAGCAGCTCGAGTAGTTACTGAATAATTATGATCGGCTGGAGTGGTAGTTAGGAAAACTCCAGGTCCCCAGTAGCCTTCTGCCTCTTCCTCACTTAACAAGACCCGATCTCTGCCTGTGAGGGAAACTCGCCACACATGCTCTGTTTCCGTTTCATCTGGGCGTCTAGAATATTCTTCTTTTAATTTAGCTAACTCAGCGGGGAGCCAAGGTATGGTATGTGTGGTAGTCTGTGCCTCCCCATCTCCATCATTAATTAACTCAGTCTTAATTACTGGCTGAATCTTTATAGGCTCTGAAATAAAGTCAGTGTCTTCTCCTAAATCACAGTCATCACACCAATTGTCCAAGTCTCAGTATCATCACAGCGGGCTACTTTGCGAATGTGTTGGACTGACTTGAAATTGGAATATGTTTGATCAAGTAATTTATCGAACTTTTCCTGCAGCCATTCCTCTCGTTTCCCAGCCTCGGCCAATAGCTTATCCAGCAGTTTTGTTTTACTTAAAAGTTCATCTATTAGTTTTTCCAATTTTCCCCGTGTCTCTCTCTCAAAAGCCAGTGATGCTTTAAACACGTTATTTTCTGATTCCATAGTGTCATATTCTACATTTGCAATCTGTCCAGGGGGGTGACTTCTTGATTTCCTGTTGCACACATGATAAACAAGCCCCCAAGACGTCACAAATAATTCCTTTACCTTTTCCTAGTTTTATCTTTCGTTGACTCTTACACTGTGGTATTTGTTCTACTACTTTATTCTCATCCTTCCAAAATTTGGTAAGAGATGAATCCCCTTGCATTCTAGCCAGTCCTCAGAGATTAGAGGGGCTAGGGGCAGCTGGACTTACCTCTTAATAGGTATGCCAATTGGGGCTGTGTCTACAGGCCTAACACCAGATGCAAGAACAACCCCTATGCTGTAGGTCCAGTTGCATTCAAAAGAAGCAGTCACATTCACAAATAGTACGGTTTATTTTTATGCAACATCTACAGATTCTTTAAGACTGCCTATGACAAATGCACAAACTGCAGATTGGCTATATAGCACTACACACAGAAACTGATTGCAATCACACACACTAAGTTCCCAGGTATATACTCGGCATAGCCGAGGAAATCTTACCAAAAGGCATCCCTTCGGGGGGGGGGGGGGGGGGGGGGGGGGGGGGAGGAGAGCACAAACCCATCGATCTGTCCCTCCAATTTGGTGTTGGATTATCATCCCTCCAAGTTAGGAAAAAACTTGGGGTAGTATTTATCTAAGTATGTATGTGTGTGTGGGTGGGACTGCAGTCAAGCCATTATCTTTTGAGTAATGACACAGTATATTCTTTGGTGCCAGGGGTATGGCTGCTTTTTTGGGGAAAAAAGGGAGGATGGGAAACAAAGTTGGCTCAATGCAAGGGGTGCAGGTGGGTTTTGTAAGAAAAAAGGGAGGATGAGGAACAAGGCCGGCACGCTAGTGCAAAAATCATCCCTTGAGAGAAAAGAGTAGAGCAGGAGATAAATCTGTCCTTGAAATGAGTGAAAGAATGGGACCGCACGGCCTGCACTCTGCTTCGCAGTCCTCCTTGGCGCCACGACAAACACAAATCACTGGACCTCCACCCCGTCCTGTGTTTGCTCTGGGCACCCTGTGTCAAGGAAATGTGTGTTTTATAGATTTCTCACTGTTTTGCTTTTCTCACGTTTCCAACACCTCACATACCATATGGGAAGAACTGCGAGATCTTGAAGCCTGGTGGAGCAAGAAGAACAAGCTTCTATCTCCAAACCCTATAAAATAGCTAGAACATCCTGGACCACAAAGACAATGTCTGGGATTGTGTTGAGGATGAGTTATTTGACAACCTGGCAAAGTGACTTCACTTGGCAATGAAACTTAACTTTTGATTATCCTAAAGTGAACTACCTTCATTATAATACTAAAAACACACCCATAGGTCAAAGAGACCCCTGCCCAGGTTAAGGCCCTTCCCCTAAGCATGCATAGTAGTAGAACCATTATGTAAGCTGTATTGTAATTATATGTTAATCACTAACAAATCAGTATCTAATAGGCGTGTTTGGAAAAGTATGAACCTCTGATTTTTGTGTATGAAAGGAGCATGAAAACCTGCTGTTGGGGTGCTTGATTTGTGGAAAAGTACACCGAGCACCCAGGCCTGAATAAATTCAATAACTCTCCTGAGTGTGTTAAGATTGGTTTATTGCATGCAGGGCATGAATCCACTTCTCGGATAACAGGCAGTCTATGTACACTGATATTGCACACATACTTTCCATTGCTGCCATCTCATAAACAGCTTTCACTGTTTTCTCTTTTGGACACTGCACTTCATGGAGTGTGTGAACCAGCCAGTTCATTTCCAGAATGAAATGCTGTGGTGGTGCAATTCTTACCCCTCCCCACCCCTCCTTGTTGGGCTGCTTGGTGCTACGTGTGATTCCACCCACATCCCCTGAGCTATACAGCAATCTGTGGAGATAAGGACTGATAACATTAACGAGCCTGGCTCCAGCCCCTCCCGATTGCTCTGAAACGGTTAAAATGGCCCATCATCTCCTAATGGCCTGGCACACCTGTGCCTGGGATGTGGTCAAATGGGAACAATAACAGAGTTGCACATTCATGAAGTTCTTGTGCAACTGCTGGAAGGCACCAGATGGTATCTGACAAAAGTCAATTATCTTGGACCTTATAAATGGTGACCACCAGGGAGACCCTTTGAGCTCTCCTGGATTGCAGTGGGCCTGTGACCAGAACCTCCCCTGAGCTGGGACGCCTCTCAGGTACCAAACCTTTAAGGTGTCATCTGCTGCCAGAGCTGACGGAAGGCCAGGGCGACGTCCACCCGCTCGAGTCTCAATTATCGCCTGTTGAGGAATGCCAAGGCATTGTGAGTATTTACTCTAAACTTGAGAGGGAAATTTTCCTTTGTGCTAGCTTCTCTTTCACCCGTTCTTTCTCTGTTTATTGGTGTGTGGGTACATACTTCATTCTACTGGATCCAGATACTTTTGTTTCTGTGTGTGTGTTTGTACAGTTTGTATTCATTCTACTGGATCCAAATACTTTTGTCTCTGTGTGTGTGTTTGTACGTTTTGTGTATGCACATGTATATATGTATAAATTAAGGTACCGTTAAGTAAGTTAATGTGAATCTTGTCATTTTAGAATCTGTGAATAAGTCGCTTTCCTTTCTTTCAGCATTTCTGAATTATTTTGTAATAATAATAAATTGCTGTTAGTTATTAATAAATCTAGATTTCCTACTAAATCATTACCGTGTCAATACTTTCATCCACGACAAATGCATTACATACTTACCCCATAACACTAATAGGAAAGAAATTGACAGTGATTTGTTTAGACAAGACTGAGGGGGAATATAATGATCTTGAAATATATAGCAGATCTGCAGTTGAACACAGCTCTTTCTACCATTCACTGTAAGTTAAGCGTAATAGGCTTAAAATTACTAAAAACAAGATTTAGATTACACATCAGGAAAAAACAGAATTAAAACCCAGTTTACTAGAAAGAATAGTTAGGCTTTGAATTAGACTTCTCAAGTTACCTAAACAATCTTCATACTTGGAAGTGCAAGACCAACCTTCAGAAATATCGCAACAATTTTGGTATATTTGTTCTTGCTTTGATCAGTAGGTTTAATGTGTATCTTCACAAAATTGTTTTCTGTGTTTAGAAAGATGAGGGGCCTTTGGACTCTATCAGAGGACAGAATAAGAACATCTCTATTTGGTCTGAATAGAAATCCACCTAGCCATGCATCTTTTCCTGAGCAGTGGCCAAAGCAGATTCGAGGGAGTAAGATCAGTGCAAACATGTTGCACTTCTCCTCCAGAATCTAAAGGTTTCAACACATTTGTGGCATAGAGGCTTTTGAATGACGTCATCTCTTGCAGAAGTCTCTGCTAGTCTAAAAATATGAGTTTCATAAGGATTCCTCATAAATACCATTTACCTTACTTACAAGCTTTTTTTTTAAGAAAAAGCTGTGGAAGGAATAAAGAGTTTATTCATTAGAAATGAGTAATTCTCTGTATCCAGCTGGGTAGCTGTTGAACTGACACTGACTTTAGAACATGAACAACAAAAAGCTTGGGTGAGAATGTGTATTGTTTCATCCTCTATGGATCAGGTTTTCTGAAGCTATAATGAATTAATCTGTTTCTGTTAAGCAGAATAAGGCTTAGGGAAGAAGATCAATAAATTCCCTTGTGAAGTAACAGTTCTCTGGCATAACTTTTGGTTTTAACCTCAGACTATGCCCTTGCCATATACAGAATCGTAGAATATTTTGAGTTGGAAGGGACCCATAAGGATCATCAAGTCCAACTCCCTGCTCCTCACAGGACTACTAAAACTAAACCAAATGACTGAAAGTTTGTCCAGGTGCTCCTTGAACTCTGACAGGCTTGGTGCCCTGACCACTTCCCTGGGGAGCCTCTTCCAGTGACTGATCACCCTCTCAGTGAAGAACCTTTTCCTTATATCCAGTCTGAACTTCCCCTGATGCAGCTTCATACCACTTCCTCATGTACTGTCACTGGTCATGAGAGGAGATCAGCACCTCCCCCTTCCCTGCCCACCTTGAGGAAGTTATAGACTGTGGTGAGGTCATCACTCAGCCTTCTAGTCTCTAAGCTGAACAAACCAAGTGACCTCAGCCACTCGTCATAAGTCTTGCCCTCAAGAACTTTCACCCTCTTAGTCGCCCTCCTCTGGACACACTCCAATAGTTTGATGTCTTTCTTATATTGAGGTGTCCACAAATGCACACAGTACTTGAGGAGGGGCCACACCAGTGTAGTGTAGAGGGACAATCACCTCTGTCAACCAGCTAGCTATGTTGTGTTTGATGCACCCCAGGACACGGTTGGCCCTTTTAGCTGCCAGGGCACATTGTTGACTCATATTCAATTTGCCATCTACCCAAACTCCCAGCTCTCTTTCTGCAGGGTTGCTCTCCAGCCTCTTGTCCCCCAATTTGTGTGTATAATCAGGATTACCCCATCCCAGGTGGAGAATCCAGCACTTGCTCTTGTTAAATTTCATAAGGCTGGTGACTGCTCAGCTCTGTAGTCTATCCAGATCTCTCTGTAAGGCCTCTCTACCCTCAAGGTAGTCCACAGCTCTTCCTAGTTTAGTATCATCGGTGAACTTACTTAATGTACATTTGATTCCCGTGTCCAGATGATTTATAAAACATTATACGTATTGCATATATTGTGCAAAGCATACAGTCATAAGCATCCAAAAGGCTTATGCCAAAAGTTCATACTCTTTTGGCTCATACTCTTCCAATGGAAGAAATCTGGAAACCAGATACAAAAGATTTCATGATTTAAGAACCTCATTCGTATCTCATAATAAAATCTTGAACTTATATATGCATCTTGATAACATCTTTAAGATCTTCTCATTTTACTGTGTCTTAAAATAACAATGCTTCAAGATGTAAGCTAAACAGAGTGAAAGCCACCTGGAACAGATGAGCAACTGTGGACAGAGAAAAATCATGCAAAAACTCCAGAGATCTGGGTCAATCCTGGAGGGGTTTAGTAGCTAACAACTTGGAACAACATCATCAGAAGTACCATGAGACAAGAAGTTTGCATCAAACACCAGTCTATTCTAAAACTATGAAACAGGCCAGCCTGGGTCTTCTGAGACCTGGGTCTTTCAGTTGGCTTATATATTGAGTCCTTTCCTGGCTCTTACTGGTCAACAAGAAATATAAAAATGCTTTCTGCCTCTTCTCACTCATGAATTTCTCATTCTCCAACCCGAGAGTGTATACTCCATTATCCTGTCAATGTGCTCAACTAATACATTCAGATTTGATCAGGAACTACATATTCTTGTACATGCTATGTCTTGAATTGCACTAATGAAGAAAAAGTCACAAAGCCCTAACAATCATTAATAGATACACAATGATAGCTGTAATACTGTAAAATTTGTAAAGGTATCTTTTAACAACCTTTTTTCTTTGAGTCTTCCAAGCTTTTTCTCCACATTCCAGAAATTCAAGTAATTGAAGAAATCTCTCTTCAAGCTTATTTCCCATTAAACTTAGGCTATCTTGTATCTTTAAGGAGCTTTATTTCAGTAGATTAGATCCCATTCTTTACTGGCCTATTAACATCTCAACTCAAATGGGAATAAAACTTTCCATACATGGCTACTCAGTTATACATTTCATAATTAATTGTCTTCACCTTTTTAACCTTGTGTTTAAGATCAAATTGTAAAGTGATAAATACACTTGATATAAACACGATACAAGCCTTAGTCCCATTTATACACAGGTCAGTTACTGACCTCTGGGGTGGCATACTCTTCCTGAAATTTTTGAAAGAAAGTTAGGCTACCATAAGAACAGCTTTTCAGCCACAGCTGGAAATATGACTGATGGTGTTGCACATTATCAACATGGGCTGCATATAATTCAGAGCAGATTTCCAACTGTTGAGACCAAGGCACATAAAACACTGGTAATTTTTGACTAATTTTGTGTCTGCAAAAGCAACGAAAGCCAATTTAGCTGCTGAAATTAGACATGGTCTGGACAAAGCCAAGGAATTTTGCACCATGGACCATATAGTATCTGGCATACCAGAAAACAAAACTGTCACAACTTATTACCAGTTGTATGACTGCTTTATAGATGCTTATCCTATAAAATAGATCCTCATCATTTTGGAGGCATGAATCCAAGAAGCCTATGTAATTTTTTTGAAAATTTGTTGGTGTTTTATTCCTCCAGGAAATTTGCTTAGAAACATAAATAACCTGGTTTGGGTGTTTTTTTTTTTTTTTTTTGTTCAGGAAAATCTCAAGATTTACTTTCAGGAGACACAAGAGCTTTCAAAATAAGTGTTTGCCTTTCCAGGGTTTCTAATATACTTAAACAGTTCAAATACCTATGCTTATCAAGCATAACAGCTCCTCAGGATACATTAAGCTCAAAGCCTAGAAAGATTCTACAGAATTTAAACACTAATTTTAGGATGTCAGGAAGACAGTCTTTACTGCTAGGGCCAACATGTGGAATTGCTAAGAAATTAAAATCTAAAGAAAGATTGCAATTACATTCAGTTTTAACACTGATGGTCCCCTTTATGTATGGAAGCAACATGCTTTGCCTTCTGCATTCGTTGTTCTCTCACCTGCAGTCTGTGACGTGCTATATGTCTCGATTCCCCAACTAAGCCTCTCTGAGAATCAGTGCTGTGTTTTTATTTTAATTTTACCTTTAAATAAGGGCAGAAAAAGTTGGTTACAAGAGGATAGGAAGCAAAATAAAAACTTGGATTAATTGTAAGTACAATGTATTTCCCAGCTGTGTGCGGCACATGGGCAACTGTAGATGAAAATTACCTTGGGAGGCTGATCTGACATCTGTTACTTCAGACCCCATCTGAGTTGTTAATAGGGCAAGGAAGTAGGTTTCAGTACAGCACATCCGTTGGTACAGGGTTAAAAAAGTCTACAGCAGACATCACTGTAGAAATAACCTCAAAGACAAATAAGGTATTCTGATTTTGTTCAAACACCAAGAGGGAACTGAAGAATCAGGAGAAATAACCCCTCTTTCCCTGTAGCCCATAACACAGGAACTTTCAGGATATATAGCAAGTTTATGCCTTGATACTAGATATTTACAGAATTAGCAATAAATTTACATAATAATTCTAATGAACTGGAATTTGAACATCTTGTCTGTATTATCAAGATTCCTGTGGAAATGGCAACACAGTTTTTTAAAAAATGAGGGCTTTCAGGTCTTAAAGCTTGTTCTATTAATGGCACTAACTAAAAACTAAATGTAAGTGCTGGATGCCAACTACATTCAGGTGAATATTACTGCATACTTCATAGCAGCTGCTTCTGATGTCACTTTTTCATTTTAGAGTTACAGCATATTTAGTATTTGACCTACATTGTTTAAAGAGTAAAAAAATAAACAAGGCTACCCAAAGGCTTATCTCTGTTAACCACAGGTCAGAACACTGACACCACGTGGACTACACCAGCAGCACCCTAATGTCAATGAACAACATCTGTTCACACAAGCTGAAGATGAACATCACAATAAAATTGACTCAATAGCTGTAATCAGTAGTCTTAATAGCAAAAAGACGTTGCAGTGTTTTACAAGATTATATTAATATCCTTAAAAATCTATAGTGCTAGGAACACCGTAAACAGTTTTTATTTGTTCACTGAAGTTTACATAAAATGTATTAATCCAGTTTAAAAAAAGTCTCAACACAAAAGGCACTAGTTTGGCTTTTTATTCATAAAGGATAAAGCATCTCCTCAACTAAAATCAAGTTCTAACAATTCTGAGGGGTCCACAGTGGCCATGTTTATTCACAATTTAGTATCAGCAAAAAACTTTGTTAACATTCCAGATTACTGTAGAAAAAGTGTATACCACACTTATGGCATACAAGATTTGTAACAAGCAAAAATACCCTGTTTTAAAAGTAATCTCCCTTCCAAATAGGTTTTTATTTTAGTGCGCTCTCTCTGTAGGCTTTACATTTAGAATTCTCTATATACAAAAAGGTACAACAAATTGGTACAGTATTTATTGCAACAAATTAAGGATGCCATAATATACACAGATTAAATTAGCCCTCCCAACTTGTATACCCTCTTGCTTCTTACTCCTCCCTTGAAGCAGTCTTCTCCTCCGGTTCTAAGATTAAGTTCTTTCACTGAAAGGCACGTACTTCTCTACAATAGAAGAAACAGATGCATTAATGTGAAATGCCGTGTTTCAAAGAGAACTTTAACCTACATTTTTGCAGATCAAATGTTACAAAAATACCAGAGATGTAACATTTTATTATTAAATTTGCCTGTAAAAACTCAGTTACCATATTACTGTGAAGCAAAGTGCCATAAACCTCCATTCATTTAAACCTCCCAAGTACACAGATGGCTTGCTCACAAAAAAACTGGGTTTTTACCATGTTGGATATATTTTTAAACTTCCAGGGCTCCTGAGTTCTTATTCAAACTTTGGCAACCGCAATGCTATCAAAAATAGGATAAGTGCTTTTCCTTGTGCCTTGTAGTGCAGCAAGTAGTTTGTGTGTAAAGTGATCTAATGAAGATTGTAAACTATTAGTATGATATACCTTTGAAAAACAAGATGTGATATTAGCATACTGTACTTCAGTTGACATGTAGGTAAAGTTGCATGGTGAGAAATCAAAGGTTAGAATTTCAGACTTCCAACAAGTAACAGTATGCTATTGAACAAAATGGCGAAAACATGCCATTCAGGTAAACTGCCACAAACTGAAGAGGCACAGACTAGCTACATGGGTGATGACCACAGTGGGAGTACACTTAAATTGCATCTATGTTACAACAGAGGGTACTGTGCACTTTTTTTTCATATAGTTCTGAAAGAAAATAACAATAACTGCATCACCACACCAAGTTCTGAAAGAAAATAACAATAACTGCATCACCACACCAGTAACTTAGTAACACTGCTATGTTGATTTTAGGGAAGAAGTCAATTTCTCTGCCTAGCCTTGGAAAGACTTACCAGCTAACACAAAACAAGCCTACAGGGATTTCTAAGGTATGTCTGTCATGGTGTGATCACCTTAAAAAAAGCTTCATTGTTTTAGTCAAGAAAAATGAAAGCAGAGTGGATACTACTGCAGTCTATTAACAAGTCATAAAGAAAGAAGGAAAAAAGACAACTTTTTTTTTCCTATATAAAATGATACTTACATAATTTGTTGTCCCTAATAAATGTATATGAACCCACTAGAACATGTAGATCAGAATTTCCTGTAACTGTTTAGTTTTTTGGTGCCTTCCATTACGAGGGCACAAAACTTATGAACTGAATAAGCTGATTGTTGACTGTAGTTAAGAAAAAAATGCAACTGTGATTTACTTAAAAAAGGACTAAACTCAAAAAGCATTAAAGGCTCCTCTTCCTTGTTCCCTAATTAGTTGCTCCAAGCCTGACTGCATATTTATGCTACCTTAAAAGAAAACAACCAACCATACCTCTGAATTACTGCAAATGTCAGGACAAAGTATAATGACATCTCCTGAGAACATCTGAGTATCATTATCATCAAGCTGTCCTCAGAGACTCTTAGATTACTTATGCATTTTGTACTCCCTTTCATCATTTCTGGTTAAGAAGTGACATGAAGACTGATTACTAAGCTTCACTGCAGATGCAAAAGACTTAGCTGAAACAAGGGGAAAGAAATTAACTGAAAAAAGTACATTCCCAATTAAGGATCTTATTTTTTTTTTAAGTACTCTACATTAGTTTTCAAACTTCCCTCCCAGCAATGCCATTGCTTTGCAAAGTTGGGACAGCATTTTATCAAGCTGTTCCATAGAGATTTGTGCAGTGCATTCACATTGTTCGGCACTGTTTTCCTTCTACACACACAAGTACTGTTTCAAGATAAAAAGTAACTTTCAAAATTCTGAGAGCCTCTCCCCATAATGGAGAACAGAGCAAGCTCTCTATATATAAATGGAGTATATTCACATTATTTACTAAACATAACTGAAGTCCTTGTTTTCTCAAGCTCCTAATATCAAAATAATGACTGAGCCTGATAGCTCAAAAAGTAAGTGCTATCTTGAACCAACAGTAACATCTTTATTATCTACAGCTATTCTCTTCTGAAGGTACTACTTCTGATCTGTTTAGCCAGTTTTCCTCAGCGAGTTAACAGAAACATCTGTTGAAATTAAGTTTGGTTACATCACTCGGTTACTCAAATACAATTACTTTTCTTGCAGTTTGACTCAGAGGTTGACATTATCATCTCTTTTGTGAGCAAACATCAAGTTTTAGGTCATTTTGCAGCCCCATAGGGCAGAAATAAAGGTATGTCTACACCACAAGTTATATCACTCTATGTTTTTACCCCAAACTATGACATGCTCAAACACTACACACCACTTCTCTCTCCACTTCTGGGCTCTTTAGACTTGGATCAAAACATCAGGTATTGCTTTTTCAGCTGAAGCTGATGCTTGTAAAATCAAATACTACTTATCTAGCAGAGGTTCTTTCATCAACAACAGAGCACAGTGTGTGAGGAACTGTATCTATTAAATTAAATACTTGATTTATATTACAATAGCTACTCCATCAGATAAATGAAACACTACTAATGTACTCAAACTGTAACATATGTCATCCAAAGGACTATTTTTAAAATGGGCTGAATCAGTAATCTACTTTCTAATACTCCCAAATTGCCTGGTATAGCTAAACTAAATGATGATTTGCTGCAGTAGTTCAATTTAAAGAGGAGCTGAATATTTTGAAATTAGGACAGGGGTTTTGTGGTTTTTGTTTTGTTTTGGTTTGTTTTTTTCCAACTACAACACTAATAATGTGAATTTCTTTGTAGTTACCACAGTTAAGGGCAAGTGCAATTTAAAGCCTGCTCTCTACCGTTATGAAGAGTTTGCTTTAATGCAAGTTAATTTCTTAACCATAAACCAAATTAATTTCAACCACAGAACCATAGAAAGTGTACTGGCAAAAACATTAATTTAGGACATAATTTGACAAAATCCATATTGGGACCAGAGGTAGGGCAATCCATAAGACAACCACTTCATTGAGTATGAGTTTCCAAGATAAATTTTGAAGGGGAATATTTTGAAGGAGAATGAATAGAATATTATCTACCTGATTAAATAACCATGATAGAAATATATTGGGTCCTCGGTACAGCCCTCTTTAGTTTTTAGGAGTTCTCAGCTTTGTCTCCTTAACAAGCATATTTGCACCCCAGGATCACCCTACCATGTTTGTGTGGCAAAAAGGGAAAAGTAAAATAAAAGTAAGGGTCTCAGTCTAAACCATACATCCTTTTCTTACTGTTTTCGCTCTGTTTCATCCTTACACATCCTGTCAGGGACAAGAATGAAATAGTCAAGAATGAAATAACTGAAGAATGTAAACCAGGTAGGAAAAGTATCTGGTTTACATACTTTGGTTACTCCATAAGCCACTGCAAGACTGATTGCAAAATGGATTTGTAACAATTTAAAAGTACTATACATATTAGATACTTCTACAGTAAGACACTTGAATGAAAACTTTTTCTCCCTCAAATTGAAGTATTTAGAGACGTACAGGGAAAAAAAAATCAGAAATCCACCCTCTGAAAACCTCTGACACTATTTTAGTGGACTTTCCCTCTAGAGTTTTCATTGTTTCTATTTTAGGGTACTCAAAGAAGTTTAAAGAAAACAGACACAATCCCTTTGACACTTTGGGGTGGTTTTATAGCTTCAGACTTCAAAAATATAATCTTGTTTATCTTAATATACAGTGAGCTTCAAGCTAGGAATGTTGGATTTATCTGTAGAATGTGAATGAAATATAGAGCAACCTACTAAAGTAAAAGAGTAGGGTTAAAAGATACATGCTGCCATTTCAGTGTCTGGAAAGCTAAATATAATACTCCCAAAATAGGTTAATTGGAAGTTATTATAAGGAGTCAAAAAACTCAGAACACCTATTTACATGCATAGGACAGATATATTTCAATACCACTTATTGACACAGCCTTGTCTACACTAGAAGACATAATGCATATAGCTATTTAACATACTAATAGTATAGTCCCTTTAGATAAAATACTGCTTTTGAGACATCATCAGCTCCTTAAAGCTTAACAACAAATACAACCATGCTTAATCTCCAAATAAACATACAAGAGAATGAATTCACCTCTATAACATGAATACAATACCAATGTTAATTGTATAATACTGTTTGCTAATGATGACTAGCCACATTATCATGTTCATTCCTAGTAAGAAGGTTACTTGATACTCCTGTAAATAAACATTTATGAGAATTATCAAGTTAAGTGGTCATCAAATACCTCAAAGTCTAATAAGTATGCTGAGTTGCAAGAGACTTTAAAAGATCTAACACAGACATTGGGGGAATTCCTGGATATAATGTGACAACTACTTATTACATAATAACTATAATTTATACTGGAACAAGACAAGTAATGTGGAGTAACTGTAAGTGCCACATAACTCTCTAATACAGAGGAATGGTAAGTGGAGAGATTCCAACTAGTTTCTTCTAATGCATGGAGGAGACAAAAAGGAAACATTGACTTTGTCTTAGGAAAAAAATTTAATCTGAAAGATTCCCCCATAGGAGACAAAGTTAAAAAAAGGCTGAACCTTTCACTTCAAGTTCCAGAACTGCATCCAAAGTTGTTTCCTGATAAACATCTGACTCGCCACTCACTCACCACTTTTAATTCGAGACATTATGTATCACATTTGTTGAACTGTTTTGCTTGATACTTTAATTCAGTTTCACATTAAAGTGTTGAAACAGTTACTAGTTGTGATGGCAGAATTCATTTTTTTATCTCTTCTGATACCTAACACTAATCCTCGCTATGATAATTCTTCCAAATTTTTTACTATGTATTTGCATGTGCAGTGTGATGGCTTTACTCAATAAGGAGTACTTTGTTTTAAGTTTGAATTGCATATGTTTATGTTTGAATTGATCATAATGTTTAAGTGTATGGACAATAAGGAAATATAAAAAATTTTTCCTGTATCCACATAGTTTCAGAGAGTGACTTAAGAATATGTACCTTTCTATGCAGCAGTACCAAATCTAAAACTTGGTGAAGGTTCATCATCAACAACTGCTGACTACTTTAGCAATGAGAAAGCAGAAGGAAGCTGCTGGAAGCAGAACTCATAGGAGAAAATAAAGAGGAAAAATTGAGGAGCCACCAAAATAAAAAATTAAAAAGAAAGAAAAGAGAAAGGTAAAAGCTAGCTGTTAACTTTAACATAAGCTTCAGTAATGACACTGTATTTATAACAAAAATATCCTACCTTCCTCTCCATTTCTCTGGAACTCACATGCTGAAGACAAATGGTGTTTATCTTCTTGCTCACTAAATTCTTGCCAATTTAAAATTCAAGTGATCTTGACATCCCTTCTCCAACTACATGCATATGAAACACAGTAGTGAGCTTTCTCAGTGAAACTGCTTATCATCCATGCTCCTTCACTTCTATTGCTAGAAGTACATTTGGCTTCTATATACAAACCTTCGAGAATGACTGGCATCAAATACTGTTGTGTCATCATCACCATCATCTTGCTCTAATGGGGTCAGCTCCATGTTTTCTATGTTTGTATCCAAAACTCCATATCTTCGTGTTTTTCTATTTCGCCTTCTGAGCCTGAAATGTATTTTAAAACATTTAAGTTCTATAAGTTCTTCTCTACTTTAGTTTCCAACAATGTAAGAAAACTATCACTTAAAATACTGCTATATTGATACTTATCATAAATTTTAAAAAACTTAGTATATGTAAAGTGTACACACTTAGCTCTATGAAATTCAAAGGTCAGACAATTCTAAGTGTCAAGAGTTTACATGAAATGATTAAGGCCAATAAGAATGTCATCTGAGTTTATGCAGAATTACTGTAGTGAATACAGAAAGCCTATACAGGCACTTGTTAGCTAAATGCAAGAACCAGGTAAAAATACTTGCAAAAGCATACTTCTAGCAGATCTTACAATAAGAAAAAAATTGACTTGCTACATATTCTCTATGTGTTTTATGCATCTCTATAGCACAGAAGATCAAATCAGAGAGAAATTCAACAAAGCTATAGCAAAGAGTAACACAAGTCATGGGTGATATTAAAACTTTTTATTATCATTTGTGAGGTCTTTTATAGCTATCAAGTTAAAAACATTGTTTATAATTACACTTTGGAAAAAGGGAGAACTTGTAGTGTCAATGTCTTGTATGTTTCACAAAATGTGGAAGGAAGAGGCAGTAATTCACATTTTAGGATTAAGACACAGCACTTATCACAGATGAACTGTTTGCATCTGCTTTTCTCACTTTCTGTGGCTTCTCTGCATGGGCCTTGGTCCCATGTAAGCCATACACACACTGAACCCGCTCCATTTGGCTTTGTAGAAATAGTCCTACACACATTGAATATGCCTTGCTAATAAGACTTGTCTTTTTGCATCAGGAACTCAGATCCCTAGTCACTCAGCAAACACTATGCGAAGGCGTCTGTTTACAAAATGCTGACAGTCACTTTCAGCTACTGTATACTAGCAAACAGCAGTTACAGGAAAGCTATTGGACTTAAAAAAAAAAAGAAAGAATCTGCTTTCTAGGCATTTAGTGCTAAACTCAAAGATGATAGTAGCCTTTCCTTTTAGAAACTGCAAAATTTAAAAAGCCAAGCTAGCTGCCTACGAGAGATATTTACAACATTCAGGAACTTCAATAGTGGATATTTCAGAGCTAATAATCACAAGGATTATTTATGTGTAACATATTATGCTACTATAGTATATACTATCATACTATGTACAATGTATTATACTATTATTATACTGTGCATAATCACCTCTCTGCCCCACACTGAGGCACCACTTAATCACCTTGTAAGAGATATCAAGTATGATATTGAGATTCTCAGCTTCAGATTCTGTCATGATCTCTGGTGTGTTTAAATCATTTTTTAAAATATGCTTCTTGGAAAACATTCACCTTTTCACACTAGGGCAACTTTGAAAGAACACACAGCAGTATCCAATCTTGGTTTAAAGCTATACAGCAGTGAATTAGACCTCCCTTTGGAATTGGGAAGCAAATGAGAGCTTGTTAGGATGGGAATCATATAAAACCTTTCTTCAAAGTACTCCTACTTCTGATATAAAAAGAAATAATCAGTATGATCATTTTCTCCACCCTCAACTATAATTTGAAACAGCAGGAACTGTTGTGCCAGACATTTCAGTGCTTTAGCACAACTTAAAGTACCTAACTTCATTGTTTAAAGCTAAGGCTAATAACAAAAGACACAAATTTCACCGTCCGGTTCAAGACAAAGTTCCTTCCATTTTCTTCGTTCATTTCATCTGGCCTTTACTCCTCAACATAGAAAGAAGTTGTTTACTTCAACGCACCAAGTAGAAGAAAATTCTAAGCTTTAAGATGAAAGCGTGATGAAAAATATGGTTGTTCCATACACATTGTGTCTTTTGTTTTGTTTTCACTAAAGTAGAAGCTAAGCAACTGGCACTAGGACTCCCAGATATTCTAACAGATTAGAAATTATTTTGAACACAAATAAAACAGGAAATGAAGGAGAGGCAGTTCGTGATATCTGTATAGTCAATATTTCCATCAATCTCACTATACGCTTTACTTTTTTTTACTTAATGGGATAAGAAGGAAAATGAGTTGCTACTGTGAGTTGAGAATAACCTAAGACAGTCATAGAAATGTCCATATTACAGATAACGCAAAAAAATCTTATCACAAGGCTGGCACAAATTGCTAGATTCAAACTAATGTTGAAAAAGGGATAAAAGAATTACAGAATCACAAAATCACAGAATCATCTAGGTTGGAAAGGACCCTGAAGATCATCTAGTCCAACTGTTAGCCTAGCATTAGCAGTTCCCAACTACACCATATCCCTCAGCGCTATGTCGACCCGACTCTTAAACACCTCCAGGGATGGGAACTCCATCACCTCCCTGGGCAGCCCATTCCAATGCCTAACAACTCGTTCTGTAAAGAAATACTTCCTAATATCTAGTCTAAACCTTCCCTGGTGCAACTTGAGGCCATTACCTCTTGTCTTATCACTCATTACTTGGTTAAAGAGGCTCATCCCCAGCTCTCTGCAACCTCCTTTCAGGTAGTTGTAGAGGGCGATGAGGTCTCCCCTCAGCCTCCTCTTCTCCAGACTAAACAACCCCAGTTCCCTCAGCCGCTCCTTGTACGACCTGTGCTCCAGACCCTTCACCAGCTTTGTTGCCCTTCTCTGGACACGCTCGAGTAATTCAATGTCCTTTTTGTAGTGAGGGGCCCAAAACTGAACACAGTCATCGAGGTGTGGCCTTACCAGTGCCGAGTACAGGGGAAAGATCACTTCCCTGTCCCTGCTGGTCATGCTATTTCTGATACAGGCCAGGATGCCATTGGCCTTCTTGGCCACCTGGGCACACTGCTGGCTCATGTTCAGCCGGCTGTCAATCAACACCCCCAGGTCCCTCTCTGACTGGCAGCTCTCCAGCCACTCCTCCCCAAGCCTGTAGCGCTGCTGGGGGTTGTTGTGGCCCAAGTGCAGCACCCAGCATTTGGCCTTATTGAAACTCCTACAGCTGGCCTTAGCCCATCGCTCCAGCCTGTATTACTTGTGATATGAAAAATTTCTCTATATACAGATTAGTCAACAGACTAAAGCTAAAAGAATACTTATGCAACATGCATGTATGGTCATAACTATGACATTAGAGAAGTGTTATGAATGTTAACAAAACATAACTTTAAACCTTTTACCCTGTGATTGTTTGGAAGAAAACATAGGACAAAATCCCAATTTTGTTAAAGTCAGTAGAGTTCTCTATGCCTCTCATGAATTTAACAGGGACAATTTTTATCTTCGTAGGTACTAAGGATACCTTAGGGTCTAATAAGATAAAGGTAAAAAAATGGATTTAAAAGTACACAAAAAGTTAATGTTATATTTCTACATGGTCAGTCCCAATCCCCCCTCAAATACAGCTAACAGCAGTAGAGGAATCCACAAGCAAATGTGAACAGACATTATCTGACGAACATCAGAGATGGCATAGATAATAAACTGTTAAACTAAGAGGACAGCTAAATAAGACAAACTCAGAAATGTTGGTAAAAAAAAAAAAAAAGCAGAAAGTATGTTAAGAAAATGAGAATTGAAGCAAAACCATTGGTCAAGTTTAAAGAACACCCAGTACCTAAAGAAACATAAAACTACAAGGGACTTGGGAGGCTGGGATGAGTTAAATAAACACGGAGAAAGGTAAAAAACCAGTCACTACATAACATGTGATCTTCTTTTTGGGGGTATACAATTCCAATACTGACTGCTATGTTGCTTTAGACCCTGCCAGGACCCGAGACTACGTTGCCGCTGCCCCTCCCCCACCCTCCGACCGGACGGGGCAGGGAGTGAAATACAAACCCCAGGGTTGAGATAAGGAAAAATTTAATACAACAGTGTAACAGCAACAAAATGAATAACAACAATAACAATAACAGTAATAACAATGAACAGAGCAAGAGATATACCATATAGGTACAGCAGTGAGGGAAAGTGACTGCACAAAAGGGGCATCTACTAATTTTCCCATGCTTGGGCGCCTGGACATAACGTCAGCATGGTATTGAATAATGCGGCTGGATATCCCTCCCCACTGCTGTGGAAACTTAACCCTATCCTAGCTGAACTAGGACATAATCCACCGCTTTATTCTATACCATCTGCGTCATGCCCAGCTGCCATTTAGCAATTAACAATAACAAAAAAAACCACAATTAACAAAACCACAATATAATTCACAGCATGTTCTCACCCACAATCAAGTCCCCCTGTGGTACGCATCGGACCGCTCCATCCTTCTGCATCACCCACCAGGTGCACCCAGGTCCTTGAGCAAAAGCAATCCCGTGGATGGGTTTGCCTTTGCCCGGCGCAGGACTAACCCAGACCATTTTTCCCAGAACATCCCTCATGCACACCACAGGGACTTTATCCCTGTCTACAGCACATGGAAGTTTGGACTGAGCTGGGCCAGCTAGACTGGCAGATCCTCTTGTGTTCACTAACCAAGTGGCATTTGTCAGATATGTGTCCCAGTGTTTGAAGGTTCTACCCCCTATTGCTCTCAGTGTAGTTTTTAACAGTCCATTGTAGTGCTCGATTTTCCCAGAGGCTGGTGCGTGGTAGGGGATGTGGTAGACCCACTCAATGCCGTGTTCTTCTGCCCAGGCATCTATGAGGTTATTTCGGAAGTGAGTCCCATTGTCTGACTCAATTCTCTCTGGGGTGCCATGTCACCACAGGACTCGATCTTCAAGGCCCAGGATGGTGTTCCGGGCGGTGGCGTGGGACACTGGATAAGTTTCGAGCCATCCAGTGGTTGCTTCCACCATTGTGAGCACGTGGCGCTTGCCTTGGCGGGTCTGTGGCAGTGTGATGTAGTCAATCTGCCAGGCCTCTCCATATTTATATTTCATCCATCAATCTCCATTCCGCTGGGGCTTCACCCGCTTGGCTTGTTAGACTGCAGCACACATCTGACATCCGTGGATGATATCTGCGATGGTGTCAATGCTGAGGTCCACCCCTCGATCTCGAGCCCACCTGTATGTTGCATCTCTGCCTTGGTGGCCCGAGGTCTCATGGGCCCACCAGGCTATGAACAGTTCACCTTTATGCTGCCAGTTCAAGTCCACCTGAGCCACTCTGATCTTAGCAGCCTGCTCTGCCTGCTGGTTGTGTTGATGTTCATCAGACGCCCGACTCTTGGGTATATGGGCGTCCACATGGCGCACCTTCATAACAAGGTTCTCCACCCCGGCTGCAATGTCCTGCCATACTTCAGAGGCCCAGATGGGTCTGCCCTTGCATTGCCAGTTGTTCTGTTTCCATTGCTGCAACCACTCCCACAGGGCACTTGCCAAAACCCACGAGTCAATGTAGACATAGAGCCTTGGCCAGTTTTCTCGCTCAGCAATATCCAAAGCCAGCTTGGTGGCTTTCACCTCTGTGAAGTGGCTCGATTCACCTTGTCCCTCAACAGCTTCAGTGGTTTGTCGTGTGGGAAACCACACAGCAGCCTTTCATCATCGATGTCTTCCCACACTGCGACAAGACCCATCAGTGAACAGGGCATACCGCTTCTCCTCATCTGGCAGCTCGTTATATGGTGGAGCCTCCTCAGCACGATTCGCCTCCTGTTCTGGTGACATCCCAGCATCTTTGCTCTCTGGCCAGTTTGTGATCACCTCCAATATTCCTGGGCGGTTGGGGTTCCCTATGCGAGCCCGTTGTGTTATCAATGCAATCCATTTACTCCACATGGCATCTGTTGCATGATGTGTGGAGAAAACCTCTCCTTTGAACATCCATCCCAGCACCGGCAGTCGGGGTGCCAGAGGAGCTGTGTCTCAGTGCCGACCACTTCTGAGGCAGCCCAAACTCCTTCATATGCTGCCAGTATCTCCTTCTCAGTCAGTGTACAGTTAGCTTCAGAGCCTTTGTATCCCCGGCTCCAAAAGCCTAGAGGTTGGCCTCGGGATTCCCCATGTGCCAGAGTCTCCAGGTAGGGCCATTCTCCCCGGCTGCAGTGTAGAGCATGTTCTTAACCTCCTGCCCTGCCCGGACTGGCCCGAGGGCCACTGCCTGGGTAATATCACGTTTAATTTGTTCAAAGGCTAGTTGTTGTTCAGAGCCCCATTCAAAATCGTTCTTCTTGCGGGTTACGTGGTAGAGAGGGCTCACAATCAGGCTGTAGTTTGGGTTGTGCATGCTCCAGAACCCCACAGCACCCAGGAAAGACTGAGTCTCCTTTTTAGTGGTTGGTGGGGCCATGGCTGTTATCTTCTTTAAGACCTCCATTGGGATGTGGCGACACCCATCTTGCCATTTTATTCCTAGGAACCGAATCTCCCCCCCAGGACCCTTAACTTTCTGTCGCTTGATGGCAAAACCAGCCTTCAGGAGGATTTCAATTATCTTCTTTCATTTTCAAAGACTTCCTCAGCTGTGTCCCCCCATACAATGATATCATCAATGAACTGCAGGTGTTCTGGAGCCCCACCTTTCTCCAGTGCAGTATGGACCAGTCTATGGCAAATGGTGGAGCTGTGGGGCAATCGATTCCAGGTGTACTGGATACTCTTCCAAGCGAATGCAAACTGTGGCCTGCACTCTGGTGCTATTGGGATGGAGAAGAACGCGTTAGCGATGTCAATTGTGGCGTACCACTTGGCTGCCTTCGACTCCAGCTCATACTGGAGCTCTAGCATGTCCGGCACTGCAGCACTCATCAACTTCATTCAGGCCACGGTAGTCCACGGTTAGTCTCCATTCGCCATTAGACTTTCTCACTGGCCATATAGGGCTGTTGAAGGGTGAATGAGTTTTGCTAATCAGCTTCTGGCTTTCTAGTCGACAGATCAGCTGATGGTTGGGGACTAGGGAATCTTGCTTAGTGCGGTACTGCCGCCGGTGCACTCTCTTGGTAGCAGTTGGCACTCGCTGCTCTTCAACCTTAAGCAACCCCACCACCGAGGTATCCTCTGAGAGGCCGGGTAAGGTGGACAATTGCTCAATCTCCTCCAGGGCAGCTATACCAAAGGCCCACCAGTACCCTTTTGGGTCTTTAAAGTACCCTCTCCTGAGGTAGTCTATACCTAGGATGCACGGGGCATCTGGGCCAGTCACAATGGGGTGCTTATGCCAGTCCTTCCCAGTTAGGCTCACTTCAGCTTCTAACAGGGTCAGCTGTTGGGATCCCCCTGTCAGTCCGGAGATACAGATGACATCAACCCCACTGTAGCTTAATGGCATCAGGGTGTACTGTGCGCCGGTATCTACCAAGGCTTTATATTCTTGTGGGTCTGATGTGCCAGGCCATCGGATCCACACCGTCCAGTAAATCCGATTATCCCTTTCCTCCACCTGGCTGGAGGCAGGGCCCCTCTAATCCTGCTCACCATCACTCACTTGATCTAAGAGTGACTCCTGAAAGAATGTCTCACAGGTCCCCTCAAGAGGGTCAGGCATAACGTTGGCCATTCTATTCTGTCTGGGGGATTTCCAGCTGGACACTGGAGTTACATCTCTCTTGAAAGACTCCCCTTTCATGGTGGTCTTCACTTTCAGCTGCTATACTCGTGCAGCTAGGGCAGGAGTGGGCTGTCCATCCCACCTCCTCATGTCTTCTCCATGGTTGCGGAGGAAGAACCACAGGGTGCCCCGTGGTGTGTACCTTCCACTGCCCTTCTCTTGGGTGGGGAAGCACCTGCTTCTAGTGGCTGAGACATTGACCCGTGCAGGTGGAATGTAGGACATGTCCTCTTCCACTTTCTGGAGCCTCTGAGACAGTTCCCTTACAGCTGAAACCCAGGCATGTTGGGAGGAAGGGAGATTTCCCTCATATTGCTGGATCTGGCCAGCCACTTCATCCACTGTTTGAGTCTGGGTGTCTCGCCACCAGGACGCTACTGCTAATGCTTTGGGATGTGCTTCTGGTGCACTTTGCAGGAACTTCCTCCACATCAACTGTGTGCATGGGGCCTGATCTGGATCCACTGGTGACCGCTCGTCATTCAGATCACCATAAACCATATCAAACACAGCCAATTCCCTGAGGTTCTGAATGCCTTTCTCCATGTTGGTCCACTTGCCTAACCGACATGGGACATCATCCTTGTAGGGGTACTTCCCCCTTACACTGAGCAGGAGTCGCCTCCAAAGGCTGAGGGTTTGAGTCTGTTTCCCTATTGCCTTGTCAATGCCAGCCTCCCTGGACAAAGACACCAGCTGCTTGGCCTCTCTCCCCTCCAATTCCAAAACACTAGCTCCAGTATCCCAGCATCGGAGCAGCCAGGTGAAAATCTGCTCGCCTGGATATTGGGGTCACCATTAGCCGGGGTCCTTATTTCTCCGTGCGGGAACAGAAATGACGCAACACCAATGTGATGATCAGGTCGTCCATCTTTTTTTTTTTTTTTCCAATCCTGGTTACATTTATATTCTACTAAGTTCCGTACACGCACTCATCTATCTTCTAATAGGCTACAGGTTATCTACACGCGCTGTTCATGCACCTCTACAAGCATTTGCATTGGTTAATTGCAATTCGCACGTAAAGCCCAAAACTTGCCAAAACTCCCTTATCTCATACCCTGTTTTGCTCAGACTTGTGTGCTTTTGCTGACCACAGGTGTTTCTCACTTATCTGCTATCCTGTGTGTTTTTTGCCAGCCTTATTTTGCTGGCCTTGTCTTCGTCCTTGCATTCTTCTGTCTGCACTAACTTTCCCCAGTGCGGCCCAGACTCCTACACCTGGAAGGCAGCTGAAATCCTTCCGCATATCTTGCAACTGACTCAGGGATAGAGATTGGATGATTACCTCCGGCTCCTTCCCCTGTTCTCCTGCTGGGCCTGGATCATCTCCATCCCCTACTATGCAAGCTGACTTTTTGGTGTATTTGGTTTTCTGTATCGGGGCAACTGATACTGGTATTGCTTGTCCCTCTGGCCCAGCTGCTGTGCTGGTGGAGGCGACTGATACTGACACTGCCTGTCTCCCTGGCTCAGCTGCTGTACCAGTAAGTTCACTTTCAGATCCTGCAGCCCTTTCTCCCCCTTGAGGGCAGTGAACAGTGTTAAAGATGACACAGTAGACATGGGCAAGCCCCTAGCAAATCACAGCAAGTTGTGTCTCCTGGGGTTTGTCAGATTGGCAACACACCTTTTCCAAACTCCACCAGTTTATCAGGACTCTCCATTTGTTCAGGAGTGAAATCCCAAAGCATTGGGGGTGACCACTGACTCAGGCACTTGACCATCTTTTCCCACACACCTTGCCACTCACAACTATCTGCCCTTGGGACAGGTTTCTGGTTGGTGCTATTGTTGGAGAAGTACCGCATGGCCCAAAACAAGATCTGGCAGACACTCAGAAAGCACTGTGCCGCAAGCACACTGGCCTGGATGCTCCAGGGATAGCTGAAACTCTCAAAAACCGAGAGGATCTCTTCCCCTGGCTCACCCATAGAGGGGGTGAGACCCCTAACAAAAGCCCAGACAGCAAACAGGTACCAGTTCACCCCCACAAGCAGTGATGCAAGCACATTATAAGCAGTCAGTAGCCAGTACAGCAAAATAAGACCCTTGACGCATTTTCCACCGACAACAAACACCAGCACTGGGAACACACAGTGAACATAAGGATTAATCCAGCCCCACCATGCAAGCAAGTTGGCCAGCACTGCAAATGTTCCTTATCAAACCATACAAATAGAAACAGAAAAATTGCACCTTACAGATTGCTCTAATACACCTTCTCTTTTTGTCCTTATCTCAACCCTCTCGAGCCCCACGCTGGGCGCCAAAAAAAGGCTGTGGTGGTTTAGGCCCTGCCGGGACCCAAGACCACACCGCTGCCCCTCCCCCACCCTCGTTCTGCACGGGGCAGGGAGTGAAATACAAACTCTGGGGTTGAGATAAGGAAAAAAAATTAATACAACAGTGTAACAGCAACAAAACGAACAACAACAATAACAGTAATAACAATGAACAGAACAAGAGATATACCGTGCAGATACAGCAGTAAGGGCACTGAACCCAACAAAAAGCCGTCTACCCGTCTTCCTGCGCTTGGGCGCCCAGACATGACGTCGTCAGCATGGTATCGAATAACCCAGATAGAGCTCCCTCCCCACTGCTGGGGAAACTTAACCCTATCCTAGCTGAACCAGGACAACTGCTGACAGAAATCTCAAAATCTCAGTCGTCTCAGGCAGTTAAATGTTAGCATAGATCCCAGAACTTCCTTGTACAAAAAAGAATTTTCAATTACATATGTGTAAGTTTTCTGAATGCTCATCAGCTGTACCAAATACAACCAAACAGCAACAGAAGAATCATTAAAAAGCAAAAAGACAAGGTACCTTTACATGAAGGAATTTTCATTTTTACATCAAGTCTTGACAACTTATTGATTTAGTTTTGTATATCAACACATTGATAGGATATATCTTGAGAAACTGTGGTATTTTCAGTGTCAAATACCACTTCAGTTAGAAGTGGCAAGCTTCTTTCAAGCAACAAGATGGTTCAAACACAATTCTTACCTGAATATGTGTACCGGGTCTGGCTGAGCCAGAATTGGTTTTCCCCTGCAGCAGCCCTCATGATGCTGTGTTTTATGTTGGGAGCTGGCAGGGTGTTGATAGCACACTGGTGTTGTGGCTACTGCTGAGTGGTGCTTACACAGCACCAAGGCTCTTTCTGACATTTCCCCCCCACACACACAGTGGGACGGGGTGGGCAAGATTCTGGGAGGGGACACAACCAGGACAGCTGACCCGAACTGACCAAAGGGATATTCCAGACCATATGACGTCTGCTCAGTATAAAGCTGGGAGAAAGGAGGAAGGGGGTGGGGTCACCCTTGGTCCTCCAAGGCAACCACTAAGCGTATCGGAGCCCTGCTTCCTGAGAAGGCCCGACATCGCCTGTTCATGGGAAGTAGAGAATAAATCTGTTTTCTTTTTTTTTGCTTCTGCGCGCGGACCTTTGCTTCGCTTTGCTTATATTAAAACTGCTTTTGTTTTACCCACAAGGGTTGGTTATTTTCTTTCCCCTCTTTGCCCTGTTGAGAAAAAAAGGGAAGGGGGGGGAAGTGATAGAGCGACTTGGTGGGTACCTGGCATTTAGCCAAGGTCAAACCACCACAATATGATACCAAATAAAAGGGTCACAGCAATATTTGTCCTTAATTTTATGGAGAAAATTAATTTAGCATCATAATGGTGTAAAATATTTTTTTCAAGGACCTTTCCACATATTTTCTGTGTAGAACATAAGATTGTAGGATATGCAGAATAATGGCTGCTTATAAGCTGACATAACTTAAACAGCCTTCAAATAACATTCACCTTCTTTTAGGGAAATCCTGAACAAAGGAGATTTAAACATGGCCTGAAACAACCTACTCTGTCCTTAGACTGTACCAGAGAAGAAAAACCAACACTGCATGCATTAGAAAAATCTAGCCAAACAGAAAGAAAATAGGGTTTTTTTTGTTTTTTTCTCAAATGACATGGCTTTTCAATGCTAATAATCACACAGAGAAGCTAGTGCTATTAATCAAATCACAGAATCACAGAATCACAGAATCAACCAGGTTGGAAAGGACCTTGAAGATCATCTAGTCCAACCGTTAACCTAACACTGCCAGTTCCCATCTACACCATATCCCTCAGCGCTATGTCGACCCTACTCTTAAACACCTCCAGGGATGGGGACTCCACCACCTCCCTGGGCAATCCATTCCACTGCCTAATAACCCGTTCTGTAAAGAAACGCTTTCTAATATCCAGTCTAAGCCTTCCCTGGCGGAACTTGAGGCCATTACCTCTTGTCCTATTGCTTGTTGCTTTGTTAAAGAGACTCATCCCCATCTCTCTGCGAACTCCTGTCAGGTAGTTGTAGAGGGCGATGAGGTCTCCCCTCAGCCTCCTCTTCTCCAGACTAAACAACCCCAGTTCCCTCAGCCGCTCCTCGTACGACATGTGCTCCAGACCCTTCACCAGCTTCGTTGCCCTTCTCTGGACACACTCGAGTAATTCAATGTCCTTTTTATAGTGAGGAGCCCAAAACTGAACACAGTAATCAAGGTGCGGCCTCACCAGTGCCGAGTACAGGGGAAAGATCACTTCCCTGTCCCTGCTGGTCATGCTATTTCTAATACAGGCCAGGATGCCATTGGCCTTTTTGGCCACCTGGGCACACTGCTGGCTCATGTTCAGCCGGCTGCCAATCAACACCCCCAGGTCCCTCTCTGACTGGCAGCTCTCCAGCCAGTCCTCCCCGAGCCTGTAGCACTGCTGGGGGTTGTTGTGGCCCAGGTGCAGCACCCGGCATTTGGCCTTATTGAAGGTCATCCAGTTGGCCTTAGCCCATGGCTCCAGCCTGTCCAGGTCTCTCTGCAGAGCCTCCCTACCCTCGAGCAGATCAACACTCCCACCCAACTTGGTGTCATCTGCAAACTTACTGAGGGTGCACTCGATCCCCTCGTCTAGATCATCAATAAAGATGTTAAACAGGAGTGGCCCCAAAACCGAGCCCTGGGGGACACCACTCGTGACCGGCCGCCAACTGGATTTAACTCCATTCACCACAACTCTTTGGGCCCAGCCATCCAGCCAGTTTTTTACCCAGCGAAGCGTGCGATCATCTAAGCCGCGAGCAGCCAGTTTCACCAGGAGAAGGCTGTGGGAAACGGTATCAAAGGCCTTGCTAAAGTCAAGGTAAACAACATCCACAGCCTTTCCCTCATCCAATAAGCAGGTCACCCTGTCGTAGAAGGAGATCAGGTTTGTCAAGCAGGACCATGCTGACTGGGCCTGATCCCCCGGTTGTCCTGCATGTGTTGTGTGATGGTACTCAGGATGAGCTGCTCCATCAGCTTCCCGGGTACCGAAGTCAAGCTGACAGGCCTGTAATTTCCCGGATCATCCTTCCGACCCTTCTTATAGATGGGCGTCACATTGGCCAGTTTCCAATCTGTCGGGACCTCCCCGGTCAGCCAGGACTGCTGGTAAATGATGGAAAGCGGCTTGGCGAGCACCCCAGCCAGCTCCTTCAGCACCCTCGGCTGTATCCCATCTGGTCCCATAGACTTGTGGGTGTCTATGTGATGCAGCAGGTCACTGACTCTCTCCTGGATTGCGGGGGGGTCGTTCTCCCAGTCTCTATCATCTGGCTGAGGGGGCTGGATTCCCTCAATACAACTGGTCTTGTTATTAAAGACTGAGGCAAAGAAGGCATTAAGTACCTCAGCCTGCCCCTCATCACTTGATAACAAGTTTCCTTCAGCATCTAGCAGGGGATGGAGACTCTCCCTGGTCTTTCTTTTGCTATTGACATACTTATAGAAACATTTCTTGTTATCTTTGATTGCTGAAGCCAGAGTAATTTCCAGCTGGCCTTTAGACCTCCTGATTTCTGCCCTGCATAGCCTCACAGCATCTTTGTAATCATTGTGAGTGGCTAGTCCCTTCCTCCAAAGGCTGTAAACTCTCCTTTTCTCCTTGAGTTGCAGCCAAAGCTCCCTGTTCAGCCAGGGTGGTCTTCTCTGCCGCCTGCTCCTCTTAGAGCACCTGGGGACTGCCTGCTCCTGAGCCATAAACACTTCCTTCTTAAAGAGTGCCCAGCCTTCCTGGACCCCTATACCCTTCAGGACCTTCTCCCAAGGGATCCTGTCAAGCTGATGCCTAAACAAGTCAAAGTCAGCCCTTTGGAAGTCCAGGATATCAGTCCTGCTTAGCCCTTTCCTGGCCTCTCTAAGAATAGAGAACTCTATTATTTCATGATCGCTGTGCCCTAGTCGTCCTCCAACCACCACATCATCCACCAGTCCTTCTCTGTTCACAAGGAGGAGGTCCAGCAGGGCACCTTCTCTGGTTGGTTCTCTCACCAGCTGTGTTAGGAAGTTGTCCCCCACACATTCCAGGAATCTTCAGGACTGGTCCCGCTCTGCTGTGTTGTATTTCCAGCAGATGTCTGGGAAGTTGAAGTCCCCCACAAGAACAAGGGCAAGCGATTGTGAGATTTCACCCAAGTGCCTATAGAATATTTCATCTACCTCTCTGTCCTGGGTGGGTGGCCTATAGTAGACTCCCACTACAACATCTGCCCTGTTGGCCTTCCCACTGATTCTAACACAAAGACACTCCACCCTTTCTTCACTGCACTTGTACTCAAGGCAGTCATAGCAGTCCCTAACATACAGTGCTACCCCACCGCCTCTCCTACCTTGTCTATCCCTTCTAAAGAGCTTGTAGCCATCAACTGGCGCGCTTCAGTCATGGGAAGCATCCCACCATGTTTCTGTAATAGCCACAACATCATAATTTTCCTGTTTCATCACGGCTTCAAGCTCCTCTTGTTTGTTATTTATCTGTAAATGCTTTCCAAAAAGTTGAAGACTTCCTCATTATACTGTCATATGATTCCACTCCATGCAAATTCAAGCAAGTTAAATTAAATTTAAAAGGCTGATTTCTGTATCGCGGCAACTGATACAGGCATTGCTTGCCCCTCTGGCCCAGCTGCTGTGGTAGTGGAGGCGACTGGTACGGACACTACCTGTCCCTCTGGCCCAGTTGCTGTACCAGTAGGTTCACTTTCAGATCCTGCAGCCCCTTCTCCCCCTTGAGGGCAGTGAACAGTCTTAAAGATGACATGGTAAGCATGGGCAAATCCATACTGTTTTAGTGCCATAAGTGAAGTCCCACACTAGCAGCATAATCAGCATTATCTTTTCTTAAAAGAATACTGACAAATACAGCAGCACTGGTCTAACAGAATTACTTAGATTAATAAAAGACTTAACAGAACTCATAATACATATCTAGAATTTCTATCATGATTACATACACCGTATATGGTATACTCATTGCAAACTGCAAGCTTAACATACAAATGTCTCTAAATGCTAAAAGAAATGTTAGCACAAAATAACATTTTCCTGTAGTCCTTTCCGTCTGTGTAAGAGGAGAACAAACAAGATATATTACACTATCCTAATTTGTCCACGTGTAAGGTACTACTCTTGCTGCAAACCACAAACACTTTAAACAGGATCAGTTCAATAAAGCAGCAATTCCTAATCACCTTATCTTCTTAGGTAAAGTGCCCTTTTACTAGAAGCTTTTTATTGTTAGTAAACTCTACAATAAACCAACCTCCTCAACTCATCACCCTTCAGCTTCACAATATTTTAGAGGATTCCAAGAAGCATGTGCCAAGGAAATTGCAGCTCTCCCACCACCTCAACCTACAGACAAGTCTTACTTATGGGCCAGTATATGCCTTTGCAAAAGTGAAACTCAAGATTTTCTTGCTCAATAGTTCCAAAGACAGACTACTTTCAAACAGGTGGATAAGTTATGAGAAACACTCACAGCTCAGCAAAAATATCATGGAAGAGTTTGGTAAAAGTCTGTGTGACACAACTAAGTTTTATCTGTCCCAGAGTTGACTCAATGCTGGGAAAGTTCCACCCTGAAGTTTTCTCATACCTTGTGCTACAAAATACAGTATAGTTAATTCATAGTCTCCATTAATGTGCATTTTTAACTAAATTCATTTTTCCTGAACTATAAGCTATGTCTGTTACAAAAAGTATTCTCATAAAGTTATTATTTGAAGTTAACTGAGCCTTTCTTCTGCAAAAGGCATGCTTAAGCTACAGATTTCACACCCATGAAAGACAATTAGTAATCACCTTTCAAAAGGCTTATAAATAACATCCCAGAAATCTGTTTTAAATTAAAATCATGATACCCGGTTCAAACCAAAACATATTTTGGATGTCTTACTTAGCATGACAAAATATGTAGCACACTTTTATCTAAAATGAAAAGCTATTTCACCTCATCTGCTACACCTTTTTTCTCATCACCTCAGAAAGGCTTAAGATTTAAGGGCATGCACTTCTTCCTACATAAAAGTGGAATAAGACCTTTGTCTGCTATAGGCTTTAAGTTAAAAACCCAAAATTCTCCAGAGTAATAGGCAGAAAACCCAAAAGTATGTATGAAATTTAAATTCACCCTTTCTATGTATCATGAAGGGCAATCACACACATAAGCTATTTTATGGAAGTATCAAAACTAAGAAGCAAAAAAGACAATAAAACTACACCAGTAGACTGAACAAGGCATCGATGTGTCTCAGTTTTCTTATTCCTAGCTCTGATGGATGTGCTAAATACTTTATTCTTTGCAAATCTTCTGTTATAAAAGGAGTTTGATATATACCAGAATAAAAATTCATAAAAGACAAAAACTTTTATTGTAATTGGCATAATTAGCTACTGCAGTAAAACAAGTCTGTGCAAGCAAGACCTCCAGTTGAAGTGACTCTAGAAAAGACTAACATCTCACTACAATAAAAACTTTTTTTAACCAATGCGATAGGAGATAACCAAAAAACAGTAACAGCATCAACAGAAAAAAATTACTTTCTTACTGTGAGAGTGGTAAAACACAGGAATGTGTTGCCCAGAGAGGTTGTAGAATCTGCATCATTAGATCTTGAAAACTCAGCTGGACAAAAGCTGACCAACCTGCTGTGGGTGACCCTTCTGTGAGCAGAAAACTGGACTAGAAAGTCTCCAGAGCTGCCTGCCAGCCTCTGTCACTCTGATTGTCCATTTCATTTGTCACAGCTATCAACAATGCCTCCCAAACTAAGCTTCTTAGTGTATCAGGAGGAGAGGTGCAAGCAGACCAACCTTTATAATCACGGGGTTCAAACAGCAAGACCCCATAAAAAGCTAGAAATGAAATTAAGATTATTCTTTTTCCTGATGGAGAAATTGCATCATCAGCAGTATCGCTTGAGAAAGTTGACAGGAGATTGCTATATCTTACATAACCATTCCCAATCAAAATTCATCTCCTGTATGAACAGAAGTTAAGCGTTAGCCATATTAGCAAAGTTGCATCAGCTTGCACAAGTTTTTCTTGAAAATGTATTTTCAGGGCACCATCTTCAAGAAAATCACATGGCTCTCAAAACAGAAAAGTCATACCTTTATCAAAATGTATAAAATTCATAAAGGAAATGATTACTACCTTCCTGAGTCAGGCAAAGCTTTGGCTAGAGTTATCTCAACACAGAGTACCTAGATTTTCCAGGTAAAGTCTCTAACAGAACTTGAAAAACATTATTTTTTATTTTAAAGTTACAGATCTTTCCTCTGAATAAATGAAGCAGAAGGGTGCGTATATATTAAGGAATGGAATAGAACAGAATATTTCACTAGGAAGGGACCTACAATGACCATCTGGGTCCAACTGCCTGACAAATTCAGGGCTGACCAAAAGTTAAAGTATATTATTCAGGGCATTGTCCAAATGCCTCTTAAATGCTGTGAGGCATCAGGCATCAACCACCTCTCTAGGAAGCCCGTTCCAGTGTTTGACCACCCTGTTGGTAAAGAAATGCTTCCTAATGTCCAGTCTAAACCTCCCCTGATGCAGCTCTGAACCATTCCCATGCATCCTATCACTGGATACGAGGGAGAACAGCTCAGCACCTCCCTCTGCACTTCCCCTCCTCAGGAAGGTGTAGATTAACAACGACATCACCCCTCAGCCTTCTTTTCTCCAAGCTAGACAAGCCCAGTCCTTAGCTTCTCCTCACAGGACATGCCTTCCAGCCTTTCCACCAGCTTTGTTGCTTTCCTCTGCTTACATTCAAAGACCTAAACATCCTTCTTAAATTGTGTGGCCCAGAACTGCTCACAACACTCAAGGTTGAGGCCACACCATCACTAAATACAGCAGGATAATAACCTCTTTTGACTGGCTGGCCGTGCTGTGTTTGATGCACCCCTGGATGCAGCGGTTTGTCCCTCTTGGCTGCCAGGGCACACTGCTGACTCATTTTGAGCCTGCTGTCCACCAGCACGCCCAAATCCCTTTCTGCAGGGCTGCTCTGCAGCCACTCCTCTACCCTTTATACTTGTGCGGGCACTACTCCGCCCTAGGTGCAGAATCCAGCATTTGGACTTGTTAAATTTCATCCCATTAATCATCTCCAATGCTCCAACCTATCTAGACCCCTCTGCAAGGCCTCTTGTTCCTCAAGAGAGTCAACAGCATCGCCCAGTTTAGTATTATCAGCAAACCTGCTAATGGTGCATTCAACTCCTACCTCTAGATCACTGATAAAAATATTGACCAGAACTGGTCCTAGAATTGAGCCCTGAGGAATACTGCTGGTGACTGGCCATCAGTCAGATGTAGGCCCATTCACTATAATACTTTGAGCCCTGTCATTCTGCCAGTTCACCACCCAGTGCACCACATACCTACCCATCTCACAGTTAGACAGCTCATCCAGAAGGATGCTGTGAGGATGGTATCAAAAAGCTTACTAAAATCCAGAAAACCTACATCCACCGCCTTCCCTTCATAAGCTAGGTGGATGATCTAGTTGAAAGTTTGTAAAAAGCCCTGAAGCTTTTATGTCTGATAACAATATACATTGTTTCATCCCAAGAAAATATTTCAAAAGTTAGCATGTTTGTACCTAACCCTTAAAATTCTTATACAATCATTGCTAAAAATATTTGTCACAAGCTCAAATTGAAAAGCACATGCTTCATCTATTCCAAACTTCAGAAGCAAGACGCAACAGAAAGATGCAGAATTACAGAGTAACATGAGGTTTAACATGCAGAACAGCAACCTTCCTAGTGCCAAAACCAGAATATCAAAGAATTGCCACTTATCCAGAAAATGGCAGTAGAAAAGAACTTCCTTCTCCAGCTCCTGCAATAAGAGGCTTTTACTTATTTATTTGGCCTTTCCATAGTACTTGTCAGAACTCCACATCCAACAGGCTCCTATTAGGAGGAGCAGGAACACTAAGAAGTACTCTTGTCCATTTCCACATGCTTAAAAGATTATGATGTTTCCTTTAAGATATGATATCATCAAGATATGCACTCTAATGAAAATAGGACTGAAGACTCCTTAAGAGTAATCTGTAGGAGCTATGGAGCAATCAGGATATCCTAGTTTACTTGCACTTCATGTCTTAATAAGTGCCCCACATAGACCATCTTTCAACCACATTTCTGGAATAAATGATGAAGGTACTGGACACACTAACCACTAGTATATCTAACTGCAATGAAAAGTACATAGAGAACCTCCTGCATAATGAATGTGCTTCATGCATAATCACACATTTGGGCCTGGTGCAGAAATGTTCACAGGTTAAGCATGCGAGAGAGCAAGTAAAATCGCAAGGACAACAAAACACCGTGACAAACACTGTAAAAGCACATGCAGTTATGCAGCCAATAGTTTTCATGAGAAACATGAAGGCAGTTCACTGGTAGTACAAGCTTTTTAAGGGCCCTTTCCTTAAGAAAGTGCAAAATAGCTAAGTTTACTGAAAAAGAAAACATGAAAGATGTTTACTGATAAAGAGAAGACGGACAAATTCGGTAGTTCAGCGAGACTGAAGTTTGCAAATGGGACAAAAATAACCCACAGAATGTATAAAATTAAATTCAGGTGGACTGACATGTCAGTAGTGACAAGTCCACTTGAAGGCAACAGGAGGGAGCCAGAAAAGGCCCGACACTGATGAGTGGCATCCCTGCCGTGAGTGGAGCCCGACCAAGCACCTTCCCGCCCACATGCGGCAGGGAGGCAGCACCAGGAGTTTCCCAGACGTCTCAGTCAGCAGCACTTTCCGCAGGCAGCGGAGACCGGCCCTGCACGCTGGCCCTCAGTCAGCAGCTGAGTGGACCATGACAGCCAACACAACTGGCCGGACTCGGCGCGGCGCTGGTATAAGTAGGGCCAGCCTCAGCCCCTCGGCGGTGCGCTGCTTCCACACGGTGTCCCGGAAGGGGCAGCAGCAGCGCCTCCCTCGCCCGCCCGCCCGCTCCCCGCGACAGCGCTCCAGCGGGCGCGGCCCCCGCTCTCACCGCACGGTCCGGATCACGAAGTAAACGATGAGGGCGGCGCTGGCCACTACCAGCACGGACAGGGCGCGCTGGGTCATGGGCTGGCCCTGCTCGGGCGGTGCCGATACCTCGGCCAGGCGGCTGCTGCTGCTTCGCGTGGCGCCCCCGCCGGCCACCTCCGTGGGGCGCGAGGAGGAGGTGGCAGCACTCTGGAGGAAAAGGGCCGCCGCCACAGCCTCCCCGCAACAGGCAGCCAGCAGCTGCCCCGCCAGCAGCCAGAGCAGCGGCGGCGGCCACATGTCGCCCTCTCCTCCTGCCCGCCGCGGGTACCTATGACTCCTGCCGCCCGGCGCAGCCTAAATGCTGCCGGGCCATGCCACCATCTGGCCGCCGGAAGCGGAAGCACTTGTCGCCCGACGCTGCCATTGAAGAGCCGGACAGCTAGTCCTGCTCTCGGCTGCGGTGAGGTAGAGCTGGGCGGAGTGGAGCCGCGTGGGAGGCAGAGCGCGGGTAGGTGGGAGGGAGTGTTGGTTCCCCACGCCCACCGGGGACCGAGTTGTAGACCCGGCAGCGTGCAAACTTCTGCTTAAGGGGCCCGCTTTCCTCCCGCCGCCACCGGGGAGCCCCGCGGGCGTCTGCGGGACAGGGGCTGCGTGGGCTGGCTGGATAGGTGGGGTGGGGTGGGGTGGGGTGGGGTGGCTGCAGACGGTGGCATCCACAGCAGCCTGCTCTGCTTTCTGCCTGTTGGGCCGTATTCTGGCTTTCAAAGCTTGAAGATAACTTTCGTAGGTCAAGCTAGTATGGGACATTCATTTTCTCAGTTGTAATGGCCAGACGTTAAGGATCTGGTGATGAGGTGCCAGCTTTGTGATCTGCTAAGCTTTTCCTATATTAAGCATTTTGCGAAATGGTTAAGGAAAGATAAGCAAAAGGAGGGTTTGAAAAATAATTAGGGCCTGAAGACACAGACTACAGTTTTTACTTCGTTGAGGTCAAGTGGTGGAAAGATCAGCAGAACCACAACCGAAGGTGGTGGAGTAGTTGATACGTTGCGAAGCTAGTGGACATCTAGTGGAACCTCAGAGACAGGACCCTGACCTAGATTAATGCTTTGTAGAGAGTGAATCTGCCATAATGTATATTACACTTGTCACATGTGTCTGGTAAAATAATGCTTTAATAGTGTCCATTATTAGATTATGTTCTTTGGCTCCTTCTTTGTGAACAGTAAACTACAGCATGGCTTTCAGGGGTCAGATGTGCATATAGAAGAAGAGGAAATCCACACTGGCAGTGAGCTCTTTTTCATTTGTCACAGTGTAGAAGGAAATGGATAAAATGCCAGAGTAGCAACGAAGCCTTGTACCATAATATTTCTGCAGACTTATTTTGATGTCCCAGAGCCTTAAGCTTTTCAGTTTGTCAATCATATCAGGTCATGTAAAACACATACAGATAATTTCAACAGTGATTAGTTAATGAACTATTAAGTTTAGCTGTTTGCTTAGTTGGGAAAACAAGTTCAAGGTCTTGTGTCACACAAACCATGAGACAATTTGGAAAGGGTGAAACTGATTTAAATAGCATGTGTGCCATTTAACTGTCATCTGTATGTCTTCCCCTTGAAAAATCACAGTGTTTTTTATGGGAATATTGTTTCAGATGCTTTGAACAACAGTTTTTGCTGGAGGTGCTGAAGGAAGCATGTGAGTAAATTCTCTTGATAGCTTTTTCCATGGTTTATAAGTTTGACAGAGTTTGACTGATTGAGGTCCCTGCACCCCCATTATCTATCAGACTTCTTCTTCCCTATGAATTCCCTTCAGGTATATTTCTTCCTGACAAGTCCAAACAACTGCCTTCCAGCACAGTGGCTTATGACTGCGGGAAGTGTTATATTCAAAAGTCAAGGAGAAATATTTTTTAGAATGTCAGTCATTGATGTTAAACTGTCCTAAAGAAATGTCAGTGATGCATGGACTGTGTAAGATGTAACAGTGCTGGGATACTTGCTCAGGGGAATGTGGTGACAAATGCATGGCAAATGGTATGTCAGCTGCAAAGTGTGAGGGTAAAAAGGGGGATTGTTTTGGTCAGTGAAGACTATGGCATGACTTAATATTCTAATTTTGTAATGTCTGTATTTGCAAAACTATTCTTCTTAAAACTGAGGGTTCTAGTGGTGTATGGCTAGGGAAAGTTGTTTTTTGAAGTTTCTTCCAAAATGAGAAGCGAGTGCTCTTATTTCAGCAAGGTAATATAGTCTTTCAATTTTCAGAATAGAAATCAAAGTACAGCAATTAGTGTTCTTTAATTATTTTGAACAAAAGACAATTACTGAAGTCTTTGTAGATTTCTTTGGGGTTTTTTTAGTCATTGGAATGCATAAATTTGTTTAGTATTCAAGTAAGGTATAAATAAACTTCAAGTTTGTAAGCAAAAATTTGTTTTGAGAGAGCTATAGGATAGTTCTTCAATGAAATGTGACATAGCTTTGAACCTGCATGTGGAAATTGATTTGACTGTCATATTTAAGTTTTTTTAAGTGTATCTGCCTGTTAGTAATTGTTGTCTAATTTATTGCTTGGAGCCAAAGACAGGAAAGAGAATTAGAAACAAATGATGACATTCTACAATCATCCTGATACACAGCAGCTTATGAAAGAGGTGTTTTAGGGTTGTATTCCCCCATTCCGTGTGTAAATTGCATAACTTTTTTCACTTACAAAAAAAGTAATGAACTTTCACTTTAGTATCCTACACGCAAAAGGTGAAAGAACTTGAGTGCCAGTGAAAGACCCTGAGACTACTAAATTGTCCATTAAAATTAATGGAGCTTACTTGACTTTCACCTTTGAGAGAAACAAAATTGGCCATTTTTTTTTTAGTTGCTTAAAATAGGAGAAATTACTTTGCAAGATTATGTGAGTGTCAAGGATGTCTGGGAAGGGGCCTTTTCATCAGGAAATGAAGTGGTAATTTGGTGAAAGGCACTTAGGAGCTCTGTATATTCTTTCTTTTTCTGGTTTTGCTAGTTCAACTAAAATGCCTTTGTGTGCTTCCTGATACTGGTAGAGATAAATGGCACAGTACAGAACACATCTATTTCTTTCTCCCTCAGACCTATCAGTCTGTAGATGTCATCTTTTACAAAGTCCTTGTGGAACAACTTTCAGGTGATCTTGAGAAATAAAGAAACCAGAAGGGACCATGCTTCTCTGCTCTGGTAGGAGGCCACTCATGTACAAACTGTTCTCTGCCCATATAAGCCCTATTAAGCTCTTAAACCCTGAATAGCACTATCCAATTCTATAGGTCTCCAAACCACATTCTAATCACTATTATTTATGCTATCTGAGGACATCATTGTCCAAATATATCTATACTTACCCTTGCATAGATCATAAATCTTTTCATGCAATCAATTAAAAGAAGCCCATAGGTTAATCTGTCCCTTTTCTTTTAATGACTCTTCCCATGATAATATGCAAACTAAGTAATGATGAGCTGTGGCAATGGTTTGCAGAAGAATATACTCTGCAAAGGATTTACAGATACATTTTGTAAAAAACCACATATATAACTTTTCTAAAAAAAGAAAAAGTGATGCATTTTACATTTATGTATGATCAGCTGGAGCTTGGTCTTTGAATGCTTTTCAGAATGCAGCTGAGTGCCTCTTTAGGTAGATGCCTTTAAAAATTTAGCTATTTTGGTCTACGTAATTGTTATTTTAAATGTGTTCATTAGCTGTGGACCAAACTAATTAAGCTATTGTATTTAAAGAAAACTTTGTGACAAAGACAGTATGATTTCCTGGATGTAAAAATGGTATCTAGAATCTGAAGGTAAGGAATATTTCCAAAGTTTGAGAAAATACTGCCTAAAATCAGGCTTTGAATGGTATTCTGGTGGTGCAAAGAGATGTACCCCAGAAGAGACATGGAATGGCTCTTCCTGTACGTGTGCAATTACAGAGCCAGAGACTACTGTATCTAGTACCATTGAAGTAGAACAATTCTATGGTGTTCTTGTCATGGTACTCCTGCACAAAATGTTTATCATAATTAAAATAATTGATTGTATTTCTGTGTAAGTTTTTGACAAAATGCCTTGAAGGGACTGAGAAATCTCATCATGTTTAGTATTATATATTCATGTTTGTTTATTCATATTATATTTTCATGTTTGTTTATTACCTTTTGTCCTTGTAATACCAAAAGGCTCTGGTAGTGCCAGGATCAATTTCTTGTGCTCAAGAACATGAAGCAATTAAGAGGACAAAAGAATACTGCAACAAAAAAATATCTCATGCTTTTTATTGTAAATCATTAGCATATACTTAGGAATATATCACATAAGTTTAAATTCTTTTTGGAATAGATTGGGGTGATATTTTCTAATAAAATCACAGCATTTTATGCACTTTGTGTTTTGCTTTCTTATTTTAAGCAGGAGAAATATAAAAGTTAACAATAAATGTTGGTCACTTACAGTGCTTTTGTAAAACTGGGTTGCCAGTACAGTCTGCTTTTAGTATAATGGCAAATTGCTGAGGGTAGACAAGCTACTTTAATTTGTTTCAAAGAAGAAATCGTTTTATATACAACTATAAAAAATTCAGTAGTTTATAGCAGCAATAAATTGGCTTAAAGATTTTAAAATGAGTTCTTATTACTGGTCTGAACAAATGTTTCTTTGGAAGGTTTTCATCTACATCAGTGTCTTCTAGTATTCCAGTGAACAGTATTTTTCTTTCATTACTCTCACATTTATTTTTACATCCAACAGCTTCCAGCAGAATCTGAGCTGTTTACCTACAGATGAAAGCTGGAAGGGCTCACAATTTGTATCGTGCATTGTTATATGTGACCTTCTATCACAGTCCCCTGATTATTTTTTCTTAACTGAATTGATCTAAAGTTGTGGTTTCTACATGTTTTGAGCCTACGGAACATTGCAGCCCCTTCCTCTGTCACAGAGACATTGTAAACTTCCTAGAGGCACACTGTGTCTCGGTTGAAGTAAAAGAGTGTTGCTACCAGACACTGTCAGCTGCAGTGCTTCCTGAAAATCTTCTGCTCTGTCCCCCATAAATCACAGCTGTCCTGGCCAAGTGATGAGCAAAAGGACAAAAAGGCCCCAGTAGAAAGAGCCACAGTGAACGTGATATATTAATTGTTCTCATGACAGCTGCTCATTTCTTTTGTGGGCTGCTTCGTTGTACACAGACTCAGCTGCACAGATGTGCTACTGTTGGCAAAATATGTCCACGTGATACAGATCCTTGATGCCCCCATGGTAGTCCGGTCCCTTCCTGGAAGCACTGACTATTCTCTAAAAGTGTGAGTGGCCTGTGGCTGTTTCCTGATGCTGAAAGCATGTAGGTTGTCTGCTGTTGAAAAGAGTTGGAGGTTGGGGCCTCAAAGTAAACAGTACCACTTTAATTACTTCTTAAAAATCTGATGTATCTGTTTTAGAGATTTATGTTCACAACTGTTTCATTAGGTGCCAGAAATTTGTCAAAAATTTCCACATGCATGAGTACTCTCTTGGCTTGCATGATTATTTACATTTTAAAATTATGTTTGCTTGTTTCTGAAACTTTTGTGTTTTGCTTGCATTCATTCTTGCAAAAGCATCAAGAATTCAATATGTTGCCTCAGTGGAGAAGTATACTGTTTAGGGCTTTAGAGCACTCCCAAAAGATGGCTTTCGTGAACTGGAGGGGGGAAAAAAAATCAAACCAAAAATAAAGTCTCTGCAGTTTTTCTTGTGTTGTAAACATCTCCAAAAAAGGTTTGGTTTAGGAACAATAAAAATATAACAGTTAAATAAATCAGTTACAGAAATCCATTTTATTTCCTCTGTAAAATGATACCACGGTTTTCTGCTTGGAGCTGCGTGGACTGTTCATAAACTCAAACCTCAAAGGCTTAGATTCTCAGCATTACACACACATAAATTACATTAAAACTCATAGATTAGATGCACAAAGTATCAAATTCTACTGTAATCCTAGAACAGATAATGGTGTTAAAAGAATAGTTTAATACCTAACTGGTTTTCAACATAAAAGTGAGTTAAAAATGTTTTCATATACAGCCTACACCCATTAATCAGGGTGTCAGAAAGCACAGCTTTAAAATTGGACTTTAAGAAATATTTTTATCTTTCCTTACTCTCTGTCTTCAAAGACACACTGAGTGAAAGAGGGAAATGAAGAGCAGACCATATTTGGGTAAAAGTTGACTTCTATTTAAACAAATTATGAAGAACACTTCTTTGTTTATAACATTTCTTATTTATTATTCTTGTTACATATTTGGAGGTGTTACCTGTCAATAATGATAAATGATGACTTGTTTTGAGACTTATTTACTTATAACAAACTGCTTAGCAACTTATTTACTTACTTATAGCAACTTATAGTATTACTTACAGTATTTTTGAATATTGCTAAGAATCCTGCTTGCCCAGACTGTTCTGTGGAATTTTACCAAGGACTACTGTGTTCATCAAAACAAAGCAGTTTACTGTGAAAATCTACCAAGAACTGCAGTGTTCAGCAAAATATCATGTTTTTGTCCTTGAGGAACAGGTGTGCTCTAACTAGTTGGGTCTTGGTAATGAGTAAAGATAGCCATATACGGACGGTAGAAGATCTATTGGTTCTCTTAGATAAGATAGAATGAGTAAAACCAGCTGAAAACACTCTTGTTATTCAAGAAATTGGCCAAGAGAATCTGCGCATGCTCTGGGGAAAAGTACAAGGTGAGAAAGACTAGGAGCCTTCCTCCCAAAGACCCCCGAAGACGCCCCCCAGCAGACAATGTGCAGGTGCAAAGATAACATAAACTGCTGACACCAGCCTCTAGAACTAACCCAGCCTTACTCATGCATATGTATGGTTGTGTTATGTAATCCAATGAATATGTATATCCACTCTCAATAAGTTTTTGGTAAAATGTGTGGTGGGTGTGCAGGCTTTGTGGAGAAATCCCCTTGCACCCTGGCGCCGGAGTAAAAGATACCTGCTTTATAACTCTATTCGAGTTGTAGAGTCTGTTTTCCGCAAGTCAGTTGGCACCCCAGATGGGACCTTCTCTGTCTTGCTGCAGGACTGGCTGAGAGGGGGACGTTCTAGGCGCGCCCCAAGGTTTCTTTCTTGGAGAACCTCCCTCGCTCTCCCGATCTCAGCAGGGGCAGACAAGGAACATCTATCGGTGGATCAGGTATGTTAGAGAAAGGGGAGCACTGTAAGTTGTGAGGAGACATCGTACGCAAGGTAAAGAGCCTTTGTGCTCACCCCTGGGGTTGGGGTGCTGTTACGGAGGCTCTCAAACAACCAACCATCAAAAATAAAAAAATTATTAACACAGTTAACTAGCTCTCCATAAATTACAGGTTCGAATGTCTGTGAGAGGAGAACAGAACAACTTTTTAGGGTTTAACAGCAACCCAAAACGCAGAACAAAGCCCCACTACCTAGGGTTTAATGGCAACCCAAAACGCTTTATCACTCACCTGACAAGTGAGGGCTCTCAACCTCGAGGACCTGCTCAGGGCAGCGTCCCGACCCAGGGCCCCTCGAGGAGTTTCCTTGGGCAGCGTCCTGACCCAAGGGGAGAGTCCTTGCCTGCAGCGTGCTGCTCCAGGGGATGAGCTCCAAATGGCTCCCCCAGGAGACTCCATTTATACCCAGGCCGAATCTGACCTGTAGTCAATAGCGGCTCCCATTGGCCAAAGGCCCAAATTACCACGAAGCCCTGAGAACAAAGGCAGCCAGGAGCTGCTACACTTCAGCAGCCAAGAAGCTCTGCTTTTGTTGGGTGGATGCACCTGCCACAGGTGCGAGTCCCCAAGTGGTGGTGGGCCCGTGGGTGACAGAGCGGTTTCGACACTCTGACCACATTGGTATCCTAGGTCGACCTGGGTACTCCCAGTACGGGATTACGGGAGTGGTGTGGCATTGCCGTGTTACCATCAAATGTAAAATCTGGTGCCGTTTATAATAATTTAGTCAATATTGATCAGGTGTGGATTTGTGGTAAATGATAAACGGCAAACGGCTCATGGTATATGATTTATGCTTTTGGCTTTGATTTATGTCTTTTGTGGTTTAGCAATTCTAATTGGTGTTTTGATGTTTGCAGTATTTGTCATTTTATGTTGTGTGAGTAATAAGTGTGAGGGGCCCCTTTGTGTGGTTGTGTGATTGTTTTGCGTGTGTGAGACGCAGCCCAGCTGCAGCTGCGGAGTGCGGAGTTGTCTGACCCGCAGTTCCGTTATACCGTGAGGGAAGCAGCCGGAGAGGAACGAAGGGCAGGGCAGACTCTGTACCAGTCGGGGGGTAGTGCAGGATGAGTGAACATTCCTTAGTACAGAGCGCCCTAGTGCCCGCCCACTGGGTCACTGGTGCTGCCTGTTTGTTTGTGCTCAGTGTTTTAAGTGTCATAGGTGAGATATCTCCTCTAGCGGGAGCAGTAATTCTGTGTTAATTGTTGCCTTGAATTTAGGTGCATGCTCTGTGGGGAGAGTGCACCCTTGTACCATCTGCCTGAGTGAGATATTGTCAGCTTAATCGGGTAGCGTTTTAAGGTAAAGTAGATGAGATGGGAAGCAGCCAGAGTGGGGGAATAGTCAAAAAGAGTCCCCTAGGCTGTATTTTAAAATGCTGGAAGAAGATAGGGGGATGTCCAGGCACAAGTGTGAATAAAAAGACACTAATCAAATATTGCTATCAGTGGTGGCCCCTATATAAATTGGATGAGGGGGAAAATGGCCCCTTAACGGGTCCTTGAATTATAACACCCTGCTACAAGTGATGCTGTTTTAAGGAGGGATGAAGACTCCTATGCAGACATGTTTTTCACCCTCCAAGACCATCCTGAATATCACACAGACTGTGGCCTGGCACCCCTATGAGATCCACTGGTGCTGGCGCTGGAAAAAGAAAATAAGAAGGAAGGGAAAGAGAAAGGGGCCGAAATAAAGGATTTACCAGAGTACTGTAAACCACTGGTAGGAAGCTGGCAGGAGGAGAGTGAAAGTTTGGAAGAGCCAGAGCCAGGCTCCCTGCCTCACAGCCCTGTATCTGGGGAGAAGCCAGCGGTGGTGCCTGCTGCTCTGAGAGAGGCCGCAGGGCTGGATGGGGGGGCCCTGTCAGAATAAAAGTCCCATTCAATTCCTTTGGTCTTGCAACTTGGAAGAGTGTAGTGAAGGGGTATCGAAGCGACTCTGTTGGGGTGACCAAGTATTTTCAGTTTCTAATAAAACATCCGCGCTGGGACCCCAACAGAGGAGCCCATATGAGATTGTTAAATGCATATAGAGATTGGATTGTAAGGGGCATGGAACGGGCTATACTGAAAGCAATTAACTGTGCGGCCCTATACGCAGGGACCTAAAGATACTCCCTCAGAATTCCTGGAGAAGCTGTGGGATACCGTGAGGCGACACACCCCCTTAGATCCAGGATCAGAGGTGGGAATACAACAGTTAGCGTCATTATTAGCACATGACATTCGAAAGAAATTGCAGAAGCTGAAACAGCCAGAGAGTAGGAACTTGGAGACCTTGTTGGACAGAGCATAGAGAGAATATAGCAATAAGAGAGGAGGAGATCTGCATCCTGTTGTAGCAAACCCATATACACTATCAATTAGATTAGTACCAGAATTGGCTCAGTTTACCGTGCTGGACCTAAAAGACGCCTTCTTTTGCTTGCCTTTGAGCTCTGAAACTCAGTTATTGTTTGCATATGAATGAGAAAACACGAATCCAGAAGGAAGATGCAATTGACATGGACTGTGTTACCCCAAAGGTTTAAAAATAGCCCCACTCTTTTTGGAAACCAACTAGCTAAAGACCTGGAGCAGTGGGAGCGACCGCATGGAATCGGGACAGTTCTGCAGCATGTAGATGATTTATTAATAGCCACAGAGACTAAAGAAATGTGCATAATATGGACTATTAGTTTATTAAATTTTTTGGGACTTAATGGCTATCAAGTCTCTCCACAGAAAGCCCCAGTAGCTCAGCAGCAAGTAACCTATCTTCGATACGAGGTTACAGCTGGTCAACGGACCCTAGAACTGAAAGGAAGGAGGCCATCTGTCAGACCCCTTGGCCACAGACAGCTAAAGAGCTCCACTCCTAAGAATGACCAGATGGTGTCGCTTGTCAATATATAACTACGGACTTATGGTAAAACCCCTTTATGAACTATTAAAATCAAATCCGAAAACACTCACTTAGAATGGAGAGGTGAACAGAGCATTCTGTCAGCTAAAAGAGAAGCTGATAGATGCCCCTGCTTTGGGTTTACCAGACATCACTAAGCCTTTCTGGTTATTCTCTTACGAGAAACAGGGAACAACCCTAGGGGTCCTGGCCCAAAATTTGGGACCAGATAGAAGGGCAGTGGCATACTTCTCTAAACAACTCGATGAAGTAAGCAAGGGATGGCCTAATTGCCTGAGGGCAGTAGCAGCAGTAGTTCTAAATATCCAAGAAACACGAAAATTCACATTGGGCCAGAAAATCACAGTACTAGAATCCCACACAGTGTCTGCAGTACTCAACATGAGGGAGGACACTGGCTTTCACCTCAAAGGTACCTGAAATACCAAGCTCTCCTAGTGGAACAGGATGATATAAAAATAGAATTTACTAATATTGTCAACCCAACTTCTTTTCTCAGTGGAACCACAGGAGAACCTGTGACACACGACTGCCTGGAAACGATTGAAGCAGTTTATTCCAGCCGGCCAGACCTCAAGGAGGAACCATTAGAGGAAGCTGATGAATCCTGGTGTACAGACGGGAGCAGTTTGTTCTGAAAAGGTATCCGCAAGACAGGATATGTGATAACCACCGAAGATCACGTAATAGAGTCTAAACCTCTTCCTGCAAATACCTCAGCACAGAAGGCAGAAATAATAGCTTTAACTCGGGCACTAGAAATGGCCAAGGATATAAAAATGAATATATGAACGGACTCTAAATACGCTTTCAAAGTGGTCCATGCTCATGGGGCAGTGTGGAAAGAAAGAGGACTCCTGTCTGCACAGGGAAAACATATAAAGCATGCCAAAGAAATCCTCAAATTCCTGGAGGCAGTGCAACTACCTGAAAAGGTGGCTATAATGCATTGTAAGGCTCACCAAAGAGGAAGTTCCACCCACGAGCTTGGCAATGCTATGGCAGATCATGAGGCCAAAAGAGTGGTAAAGAAGGTAAAGTAGAACTGCAGTCTTTGCTTCCAGATGGTAAGATACAAATTGATTTTTCTGAACTCCCAAGAAAAGGGGGATTTCAATACCTTTTGGTCCTGACAGATACCTTTTCCAGGTGGCCAGAAGCATTCCCTTGCTGAACTAATAAAGCCAAAGAAGTAACTAAGGTATTGTTACAAGAAATAATACCAAGGTTTGGGGTTCCAGCAACAATATCCTCAGATCAGGGATCACATTTTGTGGCAAAAAAATTGTCCAGCAGGTTAGTAAACTTTTAGGAATAGACTGGCAATTACATAATAACATACCCCGTACAATCCACAAGCCAGTGTTCAAGTAGAAAAAATGAATCATTTAATTAAACAACAAATAGTAAAACTAGGCCAGGAAGCTGGATTGTCCTGGCCTCAAGCATTGCCCTTAGGCCTTCTAAGAATCAGAACCAAACCCAGAACTAAGGAGGGATTAAGTCCTTTTGAAATAGTATATGGGAGACCATATATGATACAAGCAGGAATATCAACCCAGGTTGGAAATGAAGTACTAATAGATTATGTTATAAGTCTACAAACTCAACTGCGAGAAATAGAGAAATTGGTCCTGGGGACCAGGGCTCGAGGTCTGGATGAGCCTGTACACAACATTAAACCTGGTGATTATGTATATATCAGATCTTTTTCAGATTCACCTCTGGAACCAAAATGGGAAGCTCCTTGTCAGGTGTTATTAACTTCCCATAGAGCAATCAAGAATATGGAACAGACATCATGGATACACCACACTAGGGTGAAGAAGGCCCCTAAGCCAAAATGGGAGTCGATTCCTGTGGGACCGCTAAAGCTTCGCATCCAAAAACGGTGATATGGGTATGGGTGCTTATAATTTTGCTGAACTGTAATTTAAAAAGTGCTTGGGAATGGCCTTGGACAGATGCTTATTTTGGACATACAGGCATTATGGGAAAGAATCTATAGGAAATGAATTTAGCAACTGTTATAATATATGACAACATGACATTTGTCTGGACACCAAAAAAAAGTCTGCCAATTTGAGATTCACCCTAATGAAACCCCAGAGACTATTATAATTTACATGGGTATGGGATGTATTTAAGAACCCTGTGTGACTTTGTACAAGTAGATGACCTTATAATAGATACAAGTAATCATTTGAATGTGTGGAATGCAGGCACCATTTCTTACATTGTCTTGTAAGCAAATACTCACTGTAACCTAGATTTGCTCCTTTGGGGGTGCTGGTTTCTGCCAGCACTGTGGGGCTAGGATTTTTGGGTTTTTCTCCCTTTTAAAATGTGAGGTGCTAAGTACCACACTTTGTAAGGGGGAAACACAACTAGCATTTTAGGATAAGTGCAGTGTTTTCTATTAAGGATGATATTTTCCTAACTACAGTCAGATCTGTAACCTCTGCTTATCTCTGCTGGGCTAGTGATGGCTGCCAAACAAGAAAACGTCCCCTCTGCTCTAAATGTAGTGTTCACAGAAAAGGAACAAGGGAACAGGTACATTGGTGTGCATCAGCATTCCTGTAAGTGATGTAAATGTGTCCCCACATCTCTTCTGCAATCCTTCATATACATGTTTCCCACACAGTTTAAAGTAGTACTTTTATCATAAGACTCAGTACAAACTTCTTCTGCTCACTTTTGTTTTCTTTAGTGCTAGAGGAAGACTGGTGTTCAGCAACACATCTTACCCTCTTTTTCATACCTTTGAAGAAGGCTCTTCGTTACTTCCTTTACTTCATCAAACATTCATTACTTCAATTAGCACAACCTTTCCTTGAATGTACAGGTTTGGTGGGTTTTATTTGCCAAGTGTGGAGATTTCTGAATAGTAAGTGTGTGTTGAGATGTCTTTGGTTTTTCTTTTTTATTCGCCCAACCACAGCCAAATTTTATGTATTTCTGAATGTTTTCAGTCCACTTATCAAATAAAAAAGTTCTGTAATTGTGTAGGAAAGAGGATTTGGAGAATTAAAATGATCATTGCTCTGTTGTCATACACATTTTGATACAAACAGATCCAAAAAGTTACCCTAATACTGCTTACAGCTGTTTTCAGCAATGTTTTCAGCTGCATCTTTTAGTTTAGTGAGCCAAATGCAGGTGACTTTCCCTTTTGGGTACATGGGCCTAGGTACTAAAAAACCTGCCAAATGTAATCTAGATAAGTGTGATTACTACATTATCTTCTGTATTCTTTATGCTTAATTAATAATTTTATGCTTAATTGGGTCATAACAGCCCCATGCAATGCTACAGGCTTGGGGAAGAGTGGCTGGAAAGCTGCCTGGCAGAAAAGGACCTGGGGGTGCTGGTCAACAGCCGGCTGAATATGAGCCAGCAGTGTGCTCAGGTGGCCAAGAAGGCCAATGGTATTCTGGCTTGTATCAGAAATAGCGTGGCCAGCTGGCCTAGGGAAGTGATTGTCGCCCTGTACTCAGCACTGGTGAGGCCACACCTTGAGTACTGTGTTCGGTTTTAGGCCTCTCACTACAAGAAAGACATTGAGGTGCTGAAGCGTGTCTGAAGGGCAACGAAGCTGGTGAAGGGTCTGGAGCACAAGTCCTGTGAGGAGCGGCTGAGGGAACTGGGGTTGTTTAGCCTGGAGAAAAGGAGGATGAGGGGAAACCTTATCATTATCTACATCTACCTGAAAGGAGGTTGTAGCAAGGTGGGTGTCAGTCCCTTCTCCCAAATAACAAGCGATAGGACAAGAGGAAACAGCCTCAAGTTGCTCCAGGGGAGGTTTAGACTGGATATTAGGAAAAATACCGAAAGGTTGTCAAGGATTGGAACAGGCTTCCTAGGGAAGTGGTTGAGTCACCATCCCTGGAGGTATTTAAAAGATGTGTAGATGTGGCACTTAGGGACATGGTTTAGTGGTGGACTTGGCACTGCTGGGTTAATGGTTGGACTCTATGATCTTAAAGGTCTTTTACAACCTAAACGATTCTATGATTCTGTGATTCAATTTCGTTAGTCTTACAGGGTGCGATTTCAATTATACTATTCCTCTCACAACTTATCAGTTGTTACGATCTAATTATGAGTTAATTCAAGATTGGCAGCCCACTCCTATTGGAATGGATCTGACCCTAGTAAGAAAACTTTTGCATTATGAAAATTTAAAAAGATTGATGAACCAGGTCCAAGAAAGTGGACAAAAGACTTTAATTACTGTCCAGCATGATACAGAGAGAATACACCAAATCATGAAACGAGTGAAGTCAGACGGAGAACACTATTGGTGGGATGTGTTTATGGGCTATTCCCCATCAGCTACCAAAATCTTAAATATACTGACTCACCCAATATTGATATTGCTAATAATGACAACAATATTAACGACAGTAAATTTTATCTTTTGGTGTAAATTGAAGAACCTAACAAAACAGATATGAACCTTACAAAGAGTAGTAAAATAAAATGAAACCCTTTTGACTGCAAAAGAATTTGCTTAGGGAAAGAAAAGGGGGGAATTAATACAGAGAAATGATTACTTGTTTTGAGACTTATTTACTTAGAGCAAACTGCTTAGCAACTTATTTACTTACTTAGAGCAACTTATAATATTACTTATAGTGAAACCTGCTTGCCCAGACTGTTCTGTGGAATTTTACCAAGGACTACTGTGTTCATCAAAACAAAGCAGTTCACTGTGAAAATCTACCAAGAACTGCAGTGTTCAGCAAAATATCATGTTTTTGTCCTTGGGAAACAGATGTGCTCTAACTAGTTGGGTCTTGGTAATGAGTAAAGATAGCCATATACGGATGGTAGAAGTTCCATTGGTTCTCTTAGATAAGATAGAATGAGTAAAACCAGCTGAGGCAGATGACAGATGACATTGCTAAATTAGGTTCTTAGAGTGATAACATCCATCTTTTCCACCTAAAGTAGATTAGCAGAGTACTTACGAAAAGGGCGGAAAAAAAGAACACATTCAAACTATACTTATGTACAATTTTATTCCAAAAATGTGCCTCACAGGAATGTTGAAAGTACCTTTAAAATTGTAATGTATTTGTAATCTTTTAACGTCAGGGGAGAATACTGGTCCATGTATTTGAATATAATACTTTATGATAGAAAATGAAGCCTGCAACCTTTTAACAATTATCTGCCACATTTAAATTAATATTGTAATACCTACTTCTTCTTATGTAAGAGATCATCTTGTATAAGAGGAGATTTAGGAGGAAAGTGAGAGGACATCTTGCATAAGTTTTCTCTGTCGCTGTGATACAGAGAAATGATTACTTGTTTTAAGACTTACTTACTTATTTACTTACAGAAAACTGCTTAGCAATTTACTTACTTCTAGCAAGTTATAGTATTACTTATAGTACTTTTTAATATTGCTAAGAATCCTGCTTGCCCCGACTGTTCTGTGGAATTTTACCAAGGACTACTGTGTCCATCAAACAACGCAGTTTACTGTGAAAATCTACCAAGAACTGCAGTGTTCAGCAAAATATCATGTTTTTGTCCTTGAGGAACAGGTGTGCTCTAACTAGTTGGGCCTCGGTAATGAGTAAAGATAGCCATATACGGATTGCAGAAGTTTCATTGGTTCTCTTAAATAAGATAGGATGAGTAAACCAGCTGAAAAACTTTTTTGTGGTTCAAGAAATTGGCTAAGAGAATCTGCGCATGCTCCGGGGAAAAAACAAGGTGAGAAAGACTACGAGCCTTCCTCCCAAAGATCCCTGAAGACGCCCACCACGAGGCAATGCGCAGGTGCAGAGATAACATAAACTGCTGACACCAGCCTCTAGAACTAACCCAGCCTCACTCATGCATATGTATGTTTGTGTTATGTAATCCAATGAATATGTATATCCACACTCTATAAGTTTTTGGTAAAATGTGCGGTGGGTGTGCAGGCTTTGTGGAGAAATCCCCTTGCACCCCGGCGCCGGAGTAAACATACCTGCTGTATAACTCTATTCGAGTTGTAGAATCTGTTTTCCGCAAGTCAGCTGGAGGAAATATAGAAGTATATTGACTGTAAGTGATGCCTGTAGTAGAATTGTTTTTCAGAGCATACTTCACACTGCAGTCAGAATTTCCATTTTACTTCCTTAGTCAGATGAATGTCTGCCTCTCAGAAACTTGAGACAGTTTATATATGTGTATAACATTCATGATACAAATTTCAATATATAATTTTAAAACATAATTGGAAGTTTGTGTTTCTTAAAGAAAGCTTCGAATAACAAAAAAGGGAAAGAACAGCATCCTAAAAAAAAATGTAGTGCTGCAGCAATCAGGAACCTACTAGAAGCCAATATAATTCGCCATCAATACTTGCTAACATACAGACTTGAAAACTATTTTTTGGGTTGGTATGAGATGCAAATCCCCACTGCTGTTGCCTCTTTTGCCTGCAGGAAAGCTGAGTAGATGGTGATGATGTCTTTGGTCCTTCTTCACCTCCATGCATCTGTCACCAAAACGGCATAAAAGAACTTTTCAACACCAATGTGATGTAGATAAGCAGACACTCCTTTATTATGGCTGGGTGCACAGGGGAGTCGTCTCACCAACAATGCATGCCTAACTCGTGTAACATGATGATTGGATGTATTGGATACAGTAATACATATTAATCAAGTTCTCATTCATAAACATGTAAACTCCCATAATTCATTTTCTTATTTCCACCTCTTTCCGGTCATGTGCACTTGAGTCCTGAAATGAGTCGGGGGGCTGCTTTTGCGACCACCACGGACTACTGACCTAAAAGAATGACCCTCCAATGCCCTTGACCCAAGGATTTTTGGCTTACACTGCAATTTTAACATGCTTTGAGGCCCTTTCACAATGTAACTTTTACAGTATCTGGTCTACAGGGCAATAAATCATCCTTACCAGACAGTCTAATAATGGTACCTCATCAAGAGTCTTACTCTTTGTATAGAAATCTAATTAATGATTATCATTAGTTTACATGGCCTCAACCTGGGACTGAAGAACTTTGTAGCAGTATATAACTGGTTATATATTTACTCTAAATTATTCCTTATTTAAATCCAAATCATCAAAAATCATTAAAATCAGCTCAAATTAATAACAAATCAGAAACACATCATTCTCCTTTCCTCTACATGGTGTGTATATTGCATACCTCATTTATCAGCTCTGTCTTTTCCCTTCTCTGATTGCCTCAGAGCTCTGGGACCAAGTCCTTGGTGCCTGTCTCTGACAGAGAAGCCACAGAGGTGAATAATGAGCAATCTGCTCCTTAACTCTGAGAGGCTGGTGGAGGAAGATGCTGGTGGCAGTACAGGCAACAATGGTAAAGAAGAGACCTCCAAAGAGAAGAGCTACCTCCTGTATGTCCTCATCACAAGTGCCTGACTGACAGCCTGGGTATATGGAGCCAAGTCATGATTGAGGGATGAAGGGGTGCAGAAGGGTAAGGAAGAAGAATGTTGAGAGTACAGACTTGCCTGGGTGCTGTAATGCCTGTTACAACACAGTCTGTATTAGTTGTGTTTCCTCCTCACGAGCCTAGTAACTGCTGTTAAGCAGTGATGGCCTGCCACCTTCATGGTGCAGCTTATTTAGAAAAGTGAAACAAAGCCTTACAGGAAAAGCTGTTAAAATTAGCCCAAAATCAGCTCTAGAGAATTCTAAAGTTACATTGAATTTTAAGTTGTAAAGGTAGCACTTGCCTTTTTGGGATGCTTTGATAGCATTAACACTTATTTTTCCCCAAATGAGTTTTTTTTGCTGGACCAAATAAGTGTAACGTAAGAAACAAATTCCATGTGGGTGAGACTGAGGCTGGATTGAAAAAGGACCTCTTCTGGGTAACTCATCTCAGTGCTCAGCATTATCTCGGTGAGACATTTCTCCTTGCTTTTGGGGCAAAGGACTGTCCATAATGTTCCTGAATATTTAATGTTTCTCAAAAGTATTATGAAGCTTAATTTCTATGAAAGCACTCTTCTGGAAGGAGTCCTTGAAGATGCGGAGTACAGGAATTTAGGAAAATTAACACACGATGAAAGAATAGAAGGGCTTTTTTGAGAGTACTATAGCTAAAAGTGACTAAGAGAATGTAGGACAGGACTGGAGGTCAAGGATTTAGGGAAAATGCTTAGTAGGACAGGAATGAGGATGACTTTTCTAGATGTTATGGTGCAAGGGTGGTGTAGGTTAGGTAGTGTGAACTCCTACAGATAAAGACTCAGGGATGCAGTGTATTGATTTAGGGTACATGACTTTATGTGTATGGGAAAGGAAGGAAATTTTGAAGTGATCTCTAAAGTTTGATACCTTCTGTGTTGGACTGTTCTCCATTTAAATTTAGAGCACTATCCATTTGCCAGTAGGTAACTTAAATGCAAAGTCTCTGTAGTTTTCTTGCAGATTAGTTTTTCTAAAGCCGTTAATTAATATTTTGTAACCAGAGTTCCTTGTTTGCTATTTTCTGCTTTTCAGAAACATTGAATAAATATACAAGAAAAGAAAAAAGCCTTAACAGTTCCCTTAATACATTTCAACCAGTTCCCATCCTTTCGGGCAGTCTGTCCAATCATTGTCATTTTCTGTGTTGAACATGGGACCTTTTTTTTTCTGTACAATTAGAAAAAGATTTTTGTACAAATTATCATGAGCCAAGGGAATTTCTTCAGATCGAAAATATGCTGTTTATAGCTTCTAGTACACAACTATAATGCCATGAAGTTAAATCCAAGCAAATTACTAGTTCCTGCACAGTTTCAGCTTCCCAGAATTTTAACTCCAATTCCAGAAATCCAATATTGGAAACAAATTTCTCAGTCATAAACCTCCAGATTTAGTAAGACTTTTGATGACCTATTGCCTTAGAGAATCTGACCTAACAATTTATGACTGAGCTGTTAATTCTCTTCTTTTAAAAAATCCCATTTTACTTATAATACCTAAATGCTCCATACTTCTGTGCAAGTGCCCTAGACTAAATAGAGCAGTTGTGTATTCTTGCATATCCTATCTTTTCATTTGCTTTCCACTCACTTCCAGTCTTGGAGTAATTGATCTTTGTGGCTAGAGTCAAAATATTTATGAGTCTTTTCTGTGATCATTTTTTCTTACTGCTGGCATTTAATTAAAATATTTCATTGTTTGTTTCTTGTCAGTTTTCTTTGTTATATATACCGAATGTGCTACTTTGTGTAGCAGTACTTCGTTCTAGCTGTGGAAATTTAAAGACATGAATGAGGCTGGTGGTCAGAAGTAAGATTTTTGTATCAGACTCATACAGTTCATATGTGCTCTTCTTACTGGATGATGTCAATGTGAACACTTGCTAACTTGGTAAGGAGAGCTTTCAGTTAAATTCATTGTGGGGGTGGATGGTGTTGCGACTTAATGCAACTAAGTGGACTTGGACATGGATACTTAAGTCACAGATGGATGCACAGTGCTACTAATTATAAGACTTCCCTGTCCTTTGGGATGGCACGGGCCAGGGCAGGCTGGGGCAGGCCAGGGAGGCAGTTCCAGTTCTGCAGTGCATTGTCTTGGGGCAGGGCTGGGAGTTCCTTCTGTTCCATCTCAGATGCCTGTGACATCTCCCCATTCTCTGTCTGGAGTGTGTCTTGAGGTCTCTTATAGATGTCTCTCTGGTATGACAGACAACTTCGTCAAGAGATTGGGTAGAAGATATGCAATCTTGATTGGCATTTTCAGATTCCCACAGCACCTAACCATGGGCTGGCACTGGTGCTGGTGTTCCCAACCTGCACCCTCAGAGGTTCTCCACATGCCACAACAACACATTGACAGCGAATAACAGGTTGCTGTATAGGAAGGATAGGGAGGGAAGAAGAGGAGAGTTTCATGCTATATGTAAAGGAGCTCTGTCTTCATCACTCTGGTTTGAAACTGAGAGCATGTCTATTTAGGATGTCTGGGTCAAGATTAGAGGGGGACGTAATACAAAAATGTGGTTGGGATCTGTTACAGACCACCTAGGAGGAAGTGGACAAACAAATAACCCAACTCTGCTAATCCTCTTTGTTCTCATGTGGGATTTAGCCATCCAGATATCTGTCAGGATGACAACACTTTGCACAAGCAATCCAGGAAGTTCCTAATCTCTGTTAGTGGCAGTTTCCTAATGGAAATGATAGAGGGGCAAAGAATGGGTCATCCTCTGCCTGACCTGTTACAAACAGGGGAGAGTTGGTGACAAAAGTAGCCATAAAAGGCAACTTGGATTGCCATGACAACATGTTTGAGTTTCAGTTTCAGAGGAAGGCAAGCAGTAGAATTAGGACTTCAGAAGAGCAGACTTTGGGTTCCTTAGGAAATTGTTAGGCAAAGTCCTTCCTTTAGGAAGCTGTCCTAAAAGGAAGAGTGCTCAGATCAAATTGATTGAACTTATTGAAAGCTCAAGAAGAAACAACTGTCTTATGCAGGAAGACTGGGAATTTTTACAGAAAACCTGATTGTCTGAGTTAAGAACTTCTTAATTAACTAAAATGCAAAAAAGACAGTGTGCAAGAAGTGGAAACATGGACAGCCAGCTAAGGAAGATCACAAAAGCACTCAGGGACAAAATCAAGAAAGCCCTCTGAACAAGAAATGGCTAGGGAAGTAAAGAGGATTCTACAAACACACTAATAACGAAAGGTGATTCAGCAAAAACTGATCTGGTTTTGAACATGAAGACAACTTTAGGACAGACAACATAAAAACCACTGAAGTACCCAATGCCATTTTTGCCAAAGACTTCACGGACAACCTTGTTCCTGATTTCTACATGTATTACCAATGTTTGGGAGGACTGTGACAGCTAACAGTTGGGAAACAACAGATCTTCTGTAGAAGTTAAATGTATTTGGACCAGGTAGGATGCAGGTGAGGGTGCTGATGGAGCAATCTGATGTCTCTGTGGCTGTCTATCATTGAATAAAAATCAGGGAAATCACAGGAGGTCCCTGATAAATAGAAACAAGCAATTGCTATACCCATCTTTAGGAAAAATTAAAAAGAAGGATTTGGGGCCTATAGGCCAGTTAGTCTCATCTCAGTTTCTAGACAGATTATGAAGCATGTCTTCTTGTAATCCATTTCCACACATGTGAAAGACAAGAAGGTAATAGTGAACAGTCAACACAGATATGCTAAGGGTAAATCATGCCTGACAACTTGATTGCTGTCACTGATGAAACAGCTGAACAGAAAGCAATAGTTGTCATATGCCTTGACTTTAGCACAGTTGTTGACGCCATCTTTCACAGCATTCTCATTTGGAAGTATGGCCTAGATGAGCAGACTGTCAGATGGGATAAAAATGGGTTTTAGCGCCTGGTTCAAAGGTTAATAACCAATACAGCAATATGTGATTGGCAGCTGGCAGTAAACGGAGACAGGAGTCAGTGCTGGGGCAAATACTGTTATTATAATCAGTGGTATAGATAATGAGATAGAATGCTCTCTTAGTAAATTTGTGGATGGTACTGAATTATGGGAGCATGGTTGACACATGCAAATGGCAGAGTTTCAATCCAGACAGACCTTGATAAACTTGAGTATTAGGTCAACTGCAACACTGTGAAGTTCATCAAGGAGTACATGAGGATGGTCTAAGATATTGAGGAAGTAATTATTCCATTCTGCCTGACTGTGGTGGGACTACCAATGGCATGCTGGTCCAATTTTGGGTCACCAGTTCAAATAGAACATTTAAGATGCTGGAGTTATGTCCACCAGGGGACTATCAATATTTAGGAGCATAGAGCACATGACTTAGGAGAGGAAGAGAGAACGGGGCTCATTCAGTCTAGCAAAGAGAAGGCAAAGGGAAAATGTAATAGCAACCTACAGCTACTTAAAGGTTAATTACAAAGGTAACGGAGTCAAACACTTTTTGGTAGTGGACAGTATAATGAGATGGTTTAGCAACACCTGCAATTTGCTGTTTGGACAGTTGAGATTGAATGTCAGGGAAAACCGTTGTACCAAAAGGGTAAGAATTGGAACAGGTGGGTCAAGAGTTTGTAGAATCTCCATCCATGGACATTTCCATGACTCAGCTAGACAAAAACATAACTGACCTGGTCTGGTATTGGTCATGTTCCTGGTTTGAATGGGAGATTGGATTAAGTGATCTCCATCAGTCCCTTCCAATTAAATTTTCAAACGTTCTGTAATTCTCAGTGCCTGTTTACAGTGTAGAATATGCTATTGATTCATATACCTGGTTACACAGTGGCAGACAATTCATTTTATATGTATCTGATGTGATAGGTAGTTATACCCAGCAATTTCAAAGCTTATTCTGATGAATAATAAAGCTAAAGAAATAGTAAGTTTTCTATTAATAGTTAAAAATTACAAACTGGTATTTGCATGAATTCAGGTCAGTGTCTTATTCTCAGCTTGGGTTCTCTTTCACTTAAGTAATGTAGCTCATTTTCTTCCATCAACTTGTAGAAAAAGGTAGGATTTTTTCAACTGATAGTTGTAAATGCATAGTTTACATCTGTTGTTTGATAATTAAAACTTGCAATACTTACTTTGCAAAGGAAAACCTTTAATTATTTATTTGTTCAGTGAAGTTCTATTCAAAAGCCACATCATGTCCAGTGTTTTTCATTAAAGTACTTAAGGACATGCTTGACCTTTAGAACTTTCCTAAATTCTTATATGTTGTAGAATCAAGGTGAAAGTTCTTGAGTTCTTGCTGAGTGCCTGCCGATATTATAAATAATATATTTATCTGATACAGGAGGCTGAAAGCAGAATATACTTGGCTTCTCCAGAAAGACTGTAAAACAATTTTTATATCTGACTTGGAATAGATTTTATGCCCCAGTAAATTTTGACTGAGAAAATAAAATGATGATGTGCAAAATATTTTTTCTTTTTTTTTTAGTTAAGTCATATGCTTTATGTGAATTACTCTAAATTAAATTGAAAGTCTAAGTTGCAGTTTTCTTCTGCTCTGGAAAATGCTGAGACCATTTCCTGAAATGTTCTTGAATGTAGCCCTGTGAGGCAAAGATAAACCACCAACAGATATCAGAGGTCATGATGCAGGCTAAGTAAAGCATGGCCTCCTCTCTACCAAGTAATCCCTGGAGGCGTGTTCAGCTGAGGATCTCCTTGTACTCCCTCTAGTGTGCACTTACTATCCGCTTTCTAAGTGTGGGCACTTTGAAATGAGAATTTTAATGTTTCTGAGGAGTGTATGTTTCTGGAAGCAGTGATTATGATCTCAGTAATTTGCAGTGAGATCTCTGGTGGTCTAAATGCAGGTGTACCTCAGTACAAAGTCAGACGCTTTCTTGCCTTCCCAGCACTTCAGTGTGACTCCATACACCCCTGTGAACCCTAGCTTTGGAGAACAGAGGCTGAAAAAGAACATACTGCAGTTTCTTCATCTTTTTCTCTCATTTATGCTTATCTTCTTGCTCTTATTTCCATGCAGGTGTTATCTCCTACAAACAAGAAGGTGGAAAGGAGTATAAAGTCCAAATCTGTAATGTGCTTCAAATACAATTATGGTTTTTTGTTCATGAAATTCTAACACCTCTGAAAAGTAATCCAGTGCTTTGTGTTGGCTATATACATGATACCTATAAGGTGGTTTGGTATTTCTTAAAGTCAGGACTTGAGTTTTTCTTTATAGCAAGAAGCCCCTTACAGCATTACCTTAAAGAATTGTACATGCCAAATAAAGAAGAGCTCATTAGATGTCAAATGAGGCAGCAGAAATTATCTTTTTAATAGTGACCTTTTCAAAACATGAAGCATATTAGAAAGGCATCAAAAAAGTCTCTTACCCTTAGTGTTTTATTAAATAAGCAACAAATAATCAGACAGCTACAACAGTAGTTCTGGCTCAAGTGATAAACTCTGCTTAGCTTTTGGCAGAGTAATTTTTTTTTAAAGATTATTAGCTTTTTATGGGAGCCAAAACACCTTTTATCTCCACAGCTGCCAGGCTGCTGAGAGGCAGGCATATTTCACAGGCATGAGCCTGCAAACAGAATGGCATACCAGCACCACCAAAGTCTAAGAATCTCACGGGGAAATCTGTCTGGCACCAGATGATCTGCAATACAGATCTTCTTCACGTTCTGTGTGATTTCAATTTCTTTTTCTGGTAAGTGCTTTAAGAAATGAAAGAACAAAAAAACAGAGATGGAAATGAGACATCACTGGCAAATGGGTGGGAGGGAATTGTTCATCATGAAGTAAGTGTTATAGATTAATCTGTTAAATACATAAATAGTGAAGAAATAATAAAAGTACTGTTATTTGTTGTTGATGACCATGACAGTTTGAGGGAGGTAGAAATAGGGTGTTCTTATTGCCCTTTCTCATAGCAGATCAATATGTTTCTTTGCTATGATCTGTGGTTCTGCTCAGAGTCAGTGTTATTCATGGAGGAGCAGTGGAGGAGATCTTTCAAAATTGTAGTATGTTTGCTTATCAGTCAAAGGCCAGGAAAAGATTTCCAGTGAAAAAGCTCCTTGTCACAGCTATTGTATCCAGCTCTCTGCAATATAAAGGGTCTTGAGAGTTTTGCTTTTTCCCCCAAATTATACATTTTAGCAGTCAGAGGAGTGAATGCAAAACACAGTACATAATTTTTCAAAATGTTTTTGTTTTGCTATTTGCCATTGAACTTTCTGCAAAAAGGACCTCTAAGCTAGCTGATCCAAGCAAAGGAAATACTTAGATGAATTATTTAGAAATTTTCATGCCTATATTTTAGAAAGGTTCTCCAGTAAGCCAACTTTTAATTTCTTTTTCATTTAGGATATGCTAAAACCTGTAGTTTTAATAGGAAGTTAAAAGTGCCACATAAATTGCAGTGGGGAGAGTGTACAATATCAACGATCTGTTAAGGAAGCTTTGCAGCTATCACTGAACTGTTTGCTGGGATTGCACAGATCACGTGGTATCCTTGTATTCAGACAAAGTTAAAAAAAAAGATTTGACAATATAGCAGGTTGTTCAGTTACATTTCCACAGGTTTTAATTTTAAAAATATCTGAATATATTTCTGCTATTTAAAATAAAAATATCAAAAAGTCTAGATTATAAAGTGCCCTCTTTTCATTTGTTCCAAAAAAGCATGTTTTATTTCCATGTAAACCCATCATATTAAAATATACTGTTTAAAACATTCTGGCATGAAATCTTATGAATTGCAAACGCTTCATAATTGTCACATTCTGTGTGTCATTAAAAAAGCACTGTCTTCTAGCATCCATTATGCTGATCATAAAAAGTTCATTAGCAAATAACAGTTTTCTCTAGCACATCAGTTTGATAGACATGATCTATCCTTTTTATAAAAAGAATTAAAATCACTCAGAAGAATGAACTGAAGCTTGGTTTATTGACAAAAGGAGATAGCTAATCATATCAAAAGTATTACACAAATGAAGAGTACTATCCTTTTCAAAGCTTAATGTTTGTCATCTCTAAGTTTAAACAAAGCAATATATGCTAAAGAAATGAATTATGACTGTAATGTTTCTTCACTATTACAGACATTCCTTTAAAATTATACCTAGAATTTCAATTATCTGAAGTTTCAAAAAATGGTGATTTGATACAGTAATAATTGTTGCCTTCAATACTTTAAATTGAGATGGTTCCCCATGGTCTCTTATCTTGGGTATGTTACCAGATTTAAAGTGTCACTGATTATTTTAGTCTCTTACTCTGTAGCTTATTATTAGAGTTCACTCTTATGCATTGTTCTTTCACTAAATCACTAAGATATAGACACACAATCTGTGATGTCCATATGCCACTTTAACAAATCAATCCTTAAAGAAAGTTTAATTTAATTCATAGAGGATCAGAAATATATGCATTTTATCATAACTGTAAAAACTCTCTAGTCACTACAGCACAGAAAAAAATTAATGTTCAGAACTGTTTAGAAGTACTAAACTATTCCATATAGCATCTGACTTCTTGCCTGGTTGCTAAAGGCAGCAAAGTCATATTGTTGTTATCCCAAATGCTACATTATTTGATCATTTCTCCTCCTGCCAGTATTCAGGTGTCTATAGTCTGGTTCTTCCTCCATTATTAGTCACTTTTGGACCATTCATGATTGTGTGACCTTTCATGAGGGAGAACTGAAAGGATTTCAATACTTGACTTTTCTCTCACTCAGCTTTCACCTACAAGCAACATTCAGATCTGCTTTTCTCCTTCGGAATATCTAGAAATAGATCTGCTGTGCATAATTAAATTGTAGAACTCATTGCTGCAGTATATTCTAAACACCCAAAATATCAATAAATTAAAAAAAGTGTTAGACAAATTCATTAAGAATTTGTCTTTCAGTCATTGTTGAATATGTCTTTCAGTCATAAAGGTGCATTCTGTAGTCTCTGGGTCAGGAGCTCCATGATGAGAACTGGGAAGACATATATAGAAAAAGAATACTTCCTTCTCATGCAGTTTTTCCTAAGCTGCTGCCCATTGTTAGGGACAGGATACTTTATGGGGTCCTATTCAAAATCTGGCAAAGAATTACAAAAATACCAGAGGTTACATTAGAGAAGCTAGATCAATGGCTAGATAACAGGTGTCTGTCTTGCTGAGAACAACTATTTTGGATACCATGCTATGCAATGCAGTTATGGTATTCCACTCAGCTCTCTCTCTTCACTCTACTGGAAATACCTAATGAAGGCTTTGTTATTTTTCCTTTCCACTAGCTCAGGGATTCCAGAAATCCTTCTTTATAACCGCTTTGACATGCATTATTCCTTTTCAATTTCTCCCATATTCTCAACGCTGCTTTAATTTGTGAATAAATACATACAGCCATGAAGCACACCTACCTCACAGGCTAGATGTAGTATAAGTTGTGACCTAATATGGAGTGAGGATGCACCCTGCATCCAGACCTGGATAGCTAAATGCAGCAGACACATGGCTACACCCACCTGGACTTTCAGTCAGCTCTATTCTGTGTTCTTTGAATTCCTTCGCTAGAAACACCTTCTTCCTTGCAATACACTAAATCTTCTGATTGCCTTCAAAATCTTGATGCTTGTGCCCACTCCCTACTTGCTATTTTTCTCCTTTTTATTTTTCCCTCTTACTATGCCAGTCCCTGTCCACCACACTGGGCCTCATCATCCTTTTTTGTTCATTTCTGGTAAATTAAGCTTTCTGCATTTATTCATACAGACTCTAAACTTACTTTTTATACATAGCTATTACATTTTCTCCTCAGTGAATCCTTCCACAAGGCCTATTTAAACCTTATTACAGGACAGAAATAATTAAAAAAAAACCAAACAAACAAAAAAAAACCACAAAACAAAACAAGACAGGTAAGGGCTAAAAATTAAATCCAGAGAAATTAAAATAATTTGTAAAAGTTAGACAAGCATTAGGTATGTATACATTTTGATTAAGAAAGCAGGGAGAATAAAAATGCCAATGAAAGAATAATCTAGTAGGATTAATTACAGCCCCACTTCATCATGATGATCACTGGTAATGATCACTGAAGACATACAGTCATTTAAAGGTCAAATAAATTTATGTAAATTGATCTCAGTGGAAGTTATAAACTTCCAAAGGCAGTAGCTGCTAGAGATAGGTATGGTAATAAAAATAGAAAATCAACATAAGAGAAAAGATAATAGAAGCTGAAACTAGCCAAAAGAGAAAAAGATATATTAAACAGTAGCTAATATTAGCACTGCAAGTGCTTCCATTCTCTAATGCAAAAAGTCAGTTTTTGTGAATGAATGATGGTCCTCTTAAGAATGAAAAGTTGTCAACTGGAAGATTGATAGAAACCCATCAAAAATAATATCTGAGGTAAGGAATTTGGGAACGTTCAAAGTACCACCAGCTACTGAAATTGTGATCAGCTGTAGTATCCTTTTATCAAATAATGGGGAAAAGGCATTTTAATAGATTGATTTTAATAATAGGGTTAATACATGGCTATGTTAGTACAAGCTGGCTTGGAAACAAGGCTGATTTTACTAATTAAACTTTTATCTGTGCCAAATAAAGGGACAGACGGTTACCTAACTTCAGGAAGAAACCATGAGCTGTCAGAATTACACATGAGTATTTGATCTATAGAACCTTAATTGGCTCATTGTATTTGCTATGCCAGAACTTTTCTTGTCTCTTATAGTGTTAACTTTTGAAAACCATCATTATTAATACAAAGCCTCAGTATTTTGTTAAGTTCGCCAAGTCATACTCATGTCTTACGTGCTGCAAAGCGTCAGAACTAAATTTGGCTGCGTACTGACTCAGACTGAAGAGACTGGGACAATAATACACTATAAAGTAGAAGTTGATTGTATTTTTCATTTTCTTATTTATTTAATCAGTGAGTACTTCCTGTGTTATTTTCGTTGAGTTTAAATTCAGTTTCTCTTAAACCATCACCACACTTCCAGTTTTTTGTATGCTGGAGGTTTCTGGACTGGTAACACAAAGCTGCACTGATAAGGACCACAGATCTGAAACAAAGATCTTCACTCACCAGTCAGAATTGAGTATAACTGTTGAGCAGGGATTCTTTATTCGCAGTGCTGGGCAGCACTGGGGATCGCTCCACCACAAGTGCTGCGCTTACTAACAAAACACTCTGACTAATATACACAAAAAGCATACATATGCATTAGATTTCTTAGAAAAGGCAGTCTTATGCTAATGGATTCTTAGAATTCATTTACATAGTCTGAGCATGCATAGTAAAAATAGAGTGAGGGTCTTCTCCCCTCCTAAGGGGTCCACACAGCCTTCCTCACACTGTCTGTTAGTGAACTTTAGGTCTCTAGTGTCCATGCATGGTCATAGAGTTACTTCATCCGTCCTTCAGCTCCTGTTTGTTCCAGCTTTCAGTCACTTATCTTGACACTGGTGTCTTCTTAAGCACTTGTTTTCTTTAGGTGTCTGCTATTAGGGATGTACTCAGGGAGTTTTTTCAGACTGTCCAAGGTCTGTCTTATGTTTAGTAGGCAAGGAGTTAAAGGTTTCAAAACATCTTACAAGTGGGTAACTGGGTAATGACTACAGAGGGTAGTTAGGAAAAAGTATAAATTAAATTTTAGATATTACAGTAAAATACAGGAAAAATACAGGAAAAAATAAAAGCTGGTAAAACATAAGTGATGTCTAACATTAAAACTAAATGTCTTATTTTACAGGTCCCTGTACATTAGCAATCTCAGGTATACTTGTAGCAGCTTTCCTTCAGATCTGCAAGATTTAATGGCTATGTAAAGGAAAGTTGGGCCATAATAGAGATGATATCAGGGAGCTTTTGAGTTGTAATATAAATATCTTCTTTGGCTGGTTTTACTAGAATACTCACCAACTACATCATTAAGACAGGCATTGCATTGTAATTCTTATTTTCCCCTTAACTCTTTATTTAGAGGATAGGATATGTAACTCCTCTTCAGACCTCTTGTTTCAGGCTGTCTGTAGATTTACAGAGGAAATACTGAACTGATTATGATTTCTCTGTGCTACTCTCCATAACAGCACTTGTATGCAGACCACAGGAAAGACTTTCTCTTCTGTACACATTTTTTAGTCCCTAGGGTTATCGCTTCCCTTAACAAAAGCCTTGGGTTTTGCACAGTAGCTGCAAAACGTCCTGATGACAAAATACTACCCAGCACCACCCCATTTTCTGGGATGAACCATAGCCTACTACTGTAATCTTTTTGTCATTCACTGAGTGCCAAAGACTCTCAGGAATTGGCTTGCACTGTATCATCAGTACTGCTAATCTATACAATGGGGAAAAACATGAAGTAAGAGATGTTGTGGATACTGTGCACTGTTCCCTAGATGCAGAATGTAGACAAAGACCTTTGCCAGTGAGGTATAATTTAGAGCACTCCTGAAGCCTCTCTAAAGTGTACTGCAGCGGGGTTCCTAGAGCTAAGTCCTCAGAGACCCTGCTGTTCAAGTCATCACAGAGCACATCTTTGAGAGTTGTCGACTGGAACATTTCAGTTTTCATACAAATATCCAATTTATTCCCATCATCAAAGCCCATTTATCTCTATGAAACCAACAACCCACAAAATACAGAGTTGTTTATTTCAAATATTACTCTCTAGTAAGTAAAACTAACTATAATTCCAAGACAGTTTACAGTCCTGGAGAATATTTGTATTCATACCACTGGATAGTGGATCATTCTCTCCTAACTGCATGATAATATACTCTTTTGATTTTAGGGATCATTTCAGTATTGATCTTTATTGTGGTAATACTGTACATTAAAAAAATGGTTCTGCTACTATTTTCAGCCTGGAAGACAATGAAGGTGTGGCTAATCAATGGTGTCACTTATTTTCCATGGTCATTTACTCATTTCTATGAATTGTTCCATCCGTTAAAACCTGAGGGGAAAAACCCAGAGATTCTTTTCTTAGCAATGCTTAGAGACATTGCAAAACACAGGACATTTGATGGAACATATATCAACCATTCTCTCCATCTACGTTCCACTTTACCCATTTTTCAAAATGAGAGTTACTTTAATAAATAGCGGCTCTTGCCACTATACAGACACTGTGATGTTGAAACATGACCATCATTCTAGCCAGCTAGATTTACAGTTTTTTAAAAAAAAAATCAAACTGCAATTAACTTTACACTGCCGTATATTTACATTTGAAATCTGTTTTTCAGAAAGGTTTTGTCAATAGGTCTATCAATACAATCAGTACAGCGTTAAAATAATTCTTTTTACTTTTAACTTTCCTTCTAGTTATGATTTTAATACATATTTCATTGTTTCCCAGAGATATCCAGTGTGAATCAAGCACTAAAAAAAAAAAAAAAAAAAAAACAAAAAAAAGAAGAAAAGAACAAACAAATTTTTATAAGTAAAAAAAAAAAAAAAAAGTTAAATATAAATCAATAAGATTCAGAAGGAGGCAAATTTGGAGAAATAGCTAGCACCAGATTTGGCAGCTGATTAACAAAAGTTGATCTTTGACATATGATGTGAAAATGGACAATGTATTTAGGATGGTAAAAAGAAAAATGTAAGGAAATGTTAGCCACTGTTCTTGATATATCTTACTAGGTTTGGTCATAAATGTATTCTACTGGCTTTGAAATCCTGAGATTGAAAAATATATTTCCCTGTTTATACCAGGATAAAACTGAGACTTTTCAAAGTTTTTAAAGGAAATTCAGAAAGAGTGATATTGCAAAATAGCTAATAATTTGATCATCAAAGTTCTCAAGGGTAAAAGAGACTGATCAAGCAAGAACTTGATATGTAAAGAAAGCATCATCCCATTGGCCACTAAGATCTCATGCTCATATAACAAAAATCTCAGAAACTTGATATTTCACAGTGTCATGTTTATTAATCCTGGTATTTTCCTATTACATTTGGTTTTGACAAAATTAAATTTTCCAATCTAAAAAAAAAATAAATATTCACATTCTGCTCTAATAATTCTAAACATATCCCTCATTGATTACTGTACTATTTTGCATGTTCATTACTGAATCAGAGGTGTGACAAATATATTTTATATTAAAATTTTGAATCTTCAGTTTCTGCCTCTGAAAAGATCACTAGAAGTTCTTGATGGAACCAGTGTTGTTAGTTGTTACAAATGGTTTAAAGTTAGAGATACTATACAGCCCACTACATCACAAGCAACAATCCAAATAATTTGAGACCTTTTTTTACTTTGCTAAGAACAAAAGGCTGAACATCTACAATAATATGTATTGTATGCAAAATAAACATTAAGGAGAGGATATAGAGGGTCTGTCTTCTTCTGGTGACCTCATTCATATTAACAGACTGGGAAAAACTTTCAAGAACAATGTAAATGAGCAGAATTGAGGAATGTTAAAGAAACAAGTTCACAATACTTGCACATGAGATTGATTGGCATTAAAGATGCAGAGTCAAATTTAGCAATATTAAGTTGTAAATAGTGAAGAAAATATTCTGCTAAGAATATTGATTTTGCAGTCTTTAAAACACGGGTCTAAACAAAGGAGGTCCTGTCTAACTTCTTACCTAGCTCAAGATAACAGGTACAAAAGATACACAGATGCTCTTTTTAAAGCAATCTGTAGTTGCTGTAGCAGCTGATCCTTTCTCATTTGTTTTTATTGCATCAGTAGCAGTTGAATATATTTAGTATGCCACAGAAGAAATAACCACTAAAGGAAATATTAATTTTGTTCTGGAGAACGATTTTGACATAGTAAGGAATACCTGTTGTGAATGATTTCTTAAGCTGCTAAAACATTTTGTTTACTTTAAAAAAATTCTCACATTTAGTTAAGAACAAAAACATACACTAAACACTCAAATCAAATTATCTTTCAGATTTGGAAAACACTTTCAAGGTTCTGCTGAGGAGAATCTATGAATTTTATAAACACAATTTGTATTTTGAGAGGTACAAATGAATTGCAAATGTACTTTCAAAGACAGGGCATAAATGTAGATAATATTGTGGCTAGAAAGTGCAGATTGTACTCATATATAGGCTCACAAACCCTCAGAAGTACTGAGTCACCCAAATTTGTCAAATTGATACTCAATTGCTTGCAGGGGATCCAAAATTATGTGACACTTCCTAAATTTGAAAAATTAGCCAGCTGTTAAGAGCATTCATTGTGGAGAATAGATTCTGTGCAAAAGAGAAACCTTTTTCAAGTTGTTACATAGAGTTGCTGTGTTAGTTCTAGTTAGGCTAACTAGCCTCTTCGTGCTTAGCTCATATTTTATATTTCTTCTTATTATAAATTTACACAGCAGAAACAACCACTCAATCTTTTCCAGGCATTTCTTTGGAGAAGCAGCAGGTATTTCTATTATCATCCCACACTCTTCCTCTTTTCATACTTCTTCAGAAGAATATAGTGGTTCACACTAAATAATATTTTTACTTTCCAGGTTATTTCTTTCTCTAGCGAAGTCATACCACAGTGTACTGACCACAGTATGTTTTCTGCAAACATTCCTCCAGTTTAAAAGTAAAGCTTAATTTGACTGTATTCATAACCCTTTTGTGTTCAATAGCTATGAAATGCTGAAATGCTTGAGATCTAACTGCATAAATACCCATAAAAAGAAATTGTTAAGCTTGGCTGCTTGAAGATATCCTTACAATGAATTTTATATTATATATTTGATTGTAAAGTTGACAAGTTTTCGTGCTGTTCTGATGTGTTGTGCTTGTAACATCCAGTCCAAGAACTGACAAAGTAACATGACATGTTGAGCTCACCCATTCCATATGAATTATTAATTTCAATTAATGGTCTGTACCACATAAATTATTCTCTGAAGAAATGTGTGCTCTTTCTGAGCAATCTGCTGCCAGGTAGGCAATTGGAGCATTTGGCCTTTCCTCTCCTGATTTAGATAGTGCTCTGCTTAATGTGTGGCTGGTCTAAGGTGGAGTAACCAACTGTTTTCAGTCTGAAGCATACCAAGGATATAAGCCATTCATAGTCTAAGCTAATGTAGCATCTGGCTGTTGTAGTCCTGACTTTTCTCTTAGTCCCAGTGTTGGATTCCTGCTACCTTTCCTGTGCTGTCTCTAACACTTGTCTAACCATTCACTCATCAGTGCTCTGTCAGAAAGCCAACCTACCAAAAAAAGCAAAGTTTTCTGTTGAATTTGTGTGCTAAAATAGGACAGTGAAGGGGCCATACAAGCACGGGTACTATCAGGAACATGAGGCCCAAAATGACGTATTACCTTTGGCTGCCATGAAACTGCAGCCTGCATTGTGACAGAAAAAAACCTGACAAGAATAAGCCAAAACTTCTGCCTGATTTATTGCAGTGGTCTTTCAAGGTTGTTGATGTAAAATATCAGTCAGAACTCATAACTATAAGGTCTCTTATAGGGGACAGGTCTTTTAAGAGAAAAGTTGCCATGCTTTTCAGTAAGCTGGTATTACAAATAGATCAAGACTGATCCAACCATTATGCTAAAAGTTTAAAGAGTCAACTCTGTGTCAGATGGCCAGTCCGTTTTCCTTCACTCTGTGGCAAATGCAGAAAGGAAAAGCATGTAACACGTGAAATTTTTTGAAACTTCTTTTTCATGTTCTTGTCAATGGAAATTTGTTCCGTTTTCCAAAAGAAATGGAAAAAAAGTCATGACTGTTTACATAGATACTCTAAAGTATTCAGACACCTAAGTGTATCCACCAATAATGAAATCCAATAAAATATTCCCAAAGTTCCTGGATGTGTAACTCATTTCCTTCAAGAAAAGTTAGAATGTATTTACTCTGGAAAATTTACTAGCCACCAATCTGCATCACTAAATGATATAAAAGAAAGAAAGTCCATAATTAGCAGAATTGGTTCCATTTTACATTTTTTAATGGTGACTGAAATTTCAGACCAGTATTTAGGGTCTGACCAATGACAACGTGTTGCATAAACCTTTTTACTTAGAGAATGCTTCAGGCATTGACTTTTTTCTTACATTTTTTATTTTCTCAATTCTTAATATGCTGAACCAAAATAATGTTTCTGTAATTATTTAATAACTAAATAAAAGTTGACATGCTGGCTGGCCCTTTTAAAGAATCTAATGAATATGTTACTTGCAAAAACAAATTTCAAAATTATTAAAGCATAACATAAAATACCTCTCTGCAAATCTACGGTTCATATCTACATTGTTTTTCTGGGCATCCTGTAAGCTGTCTGAATATGTCCCTGTGCACATAGGAAAATAGGTAAGTCATCTGTAAATTCATAAAATGAAGATTCTACAAATATGGCTGTATCCTGTTCACTCAAGTGCACCATGAGAGTATTTTTAAAACCTCAGCATTTCCACACGTTTGCAGAAGAAAGAGTGTGTAGCTATTCGATCAAAAACTCTTTACTGGTCCTTTTTAATACTGTAACACTGCTAATATCCTGTGTTAGTTTTCAAGAACTTTGTTTAGTATGATCTCTTTCTATTTGCAGTTCTGTGTTAAAATTCTCCTGTTCTGCAAGTAAAAATCATATGTAGCATTTTGTAAATTTCTCCAATTCTGTGTCATTACACATTGTATTGTCAGGGTAATCTGGTGTTTCTTTATTTGCATATATGAAGAGTTTCAAACATCCAAGTAAAGATTATGTAGGTGCCTTGTGGGATTTGTCAAAAAGTTTAGGCATCAAAATCCCATCAAATCCTGGAGAATAAGGCACTAAATTGGTGCAGAGACCTTCAGAATTTCAGACAGCAACTTCTCAGTCTGAAATTCTGACCACTTCATTTTGGAAGAAAGATGCAGGGCTTGATTCAGTTACTCATTCTTGATCTGAGAAATATAGTGCTGGGGGACAGATAATCACACAAGTAAGTCATGACAATTACAATGCCGTATGGATGATAAATCTCTGCTTATACCTACTGAACCCTTGTGAAATATTTTTTTGGATATTCTGTCTATAATATACCAAATATCTACCAGTAGATATTTGGATTTTTTTATTCCCTGAATTGCACCTGAAAGAAGGCTGTGGTGCTGCATAAAAATAAAGTGTATGGCATGTTTTCCACCAGTGAGAAGCTGATCTGTCACCCTCATGAATATCAAGAGATATTTATTCTATAATCCTTTATTTAGACCCCACTGCCAAGAAAAGTTATATACTGAGAACTGAGGGAAACAAATTATTTAACAGTTGCATGCTGTAAGGTCAGTTTTCCTGCAGAGCTCTGAAGCCTTATTTCTGTCTAAAAAGCTTGAATTAAGAGTCACTAGCACCTGAAACTATCCACAAACAAACATGAAATTCCTATGAGTTTTCATTTATGCTTGTTTTAGGCTGTAGGGTTTTTTCTGACTAGCTGATTAACAAGAGATGAAGAAAGGTGTGGGAGTCTTTAATGAAATATGCTATGTATATAGTCTGGTTATTGGTGCTACTTTGCTACACTCATAGTATTTTTCACTGAAGTGCTAGCTGATATAAAAAAAACTAAAACAAAGCCAAAAAACAGGAAGAAATTCTTACAAGTTCTGTTTTCAAGAACCTCAGTGTAACAAATAAAATGAATAATTATACTTAAGGAAGGTTGATGCTTTCTAGAATAAGGGTGAGTTATAGCTGAAGGCGGAACGAGTAGCCTACAAACAGACATGCACATACGAACACTCCACGCCCACATAGATGCAGAGCTAGTCAGCGCAAGCGGACATCACAGGGGTGTGGTGTATTGCAGCAGGAGGTGCTTGTCCGTTATAATCCCAGTAAGAAATGCTCTCGGAATCTGTAATGTAAAATTTCAAATGCTGTTTGTTAGATCTAACACTATAAGGAGAGAAAGTATAGGTAACGTATGTCCCCTTAGGTGCTGAGTACTCCAAGTGGTGTAGTCTCACACAGGCCTCTGATCCCCCCTGGGCAGACATTATCAACAGAAGAAATTCTCCCATTCTGTCTGCTTGAGCTATTATGGGATTTTCTAAGAAGGCAACAACCCTATTCATCATTTTTACTGTCAAACAGAAAGATTGTTCACATTGGAACTTCTTGCTGCACTGTTCGATAAAGGCAGGGTAACACAGGAGGCGTGATCGCTGGTACCCAGTGGGTGCTGTCCGCCTGCTCCTCTGTTACAGTGAGCTGGCCGTTTTTTCTGAGACCAAGGGATTTGTGCAGCACAACATTGACCTGAAGGCTGCCGCATACATGCAGTGCAGCACAGCACAGGTCTGCGCTCACTCTGATTAACTGTAGTGGCTTTGGTTTATTTAACGACTGTATTATTGAGAAGTACTAACAATACCAAATTGACATAAAAGGTAAGAGCTAAGGAAGGCAAATAAACACAGACCATTTGGAAAGGTTAGGTCAGACAGGGGCGATGAGCTTCTGTGGCTTTTTGGTGGTTGCAGACAGATACTTGTGGCTTTCAGCATTTTTAATCTACATCTAACACAACACTCAACTTTTTCTCCCTAATGGGCCCTGATAGTCTTTGATGGGTCCAGCTGTCATAGGGCACAGTTTATGGCATATGGTAACCCCCATCAGTGTTATGTGTGAGTTACCTCTGGTCAAATGATATAATTCTTCGTAGTATAGATCACTACACTTAAAGATGATAGTTCCTATCACCAGTGAATCTCCACTTTCTGTCACTGCGTATCTCTGCAGGGGCTCTTTCTTCAGGGATTCCAGGAGAGATCAATGAATTCCACTGGTAATTCAAGGACACAGGTCTCAAAATGCTACATCAGTAGAATATGTTTATCTATAGATCTATATATCTTAGATATATAGATATATAACTTATATATAACTTTTTTTTTCTTCAAAATCGTATAAATGACAAATAGCTTGAGAAAAGGCAGCTTCAAAACTTGGAACTATTGAGGAAACCCCTATAACGTTTAAGCTTTAAAGGAGTAACAAATTAAATCTGGGCTAATAATTCATAAACAATGATTTATCTAAACAATATAGGCTTTATTTTGCAAATCACGCATGAAATATTTTCTGATTATATCAAATGTAATTTATTGCTTGATTTGCTTGATTTATTTTCAGAATAATTTATGAAATAATGATTGATGATTATAAAAGTAATTTACTGGAAGTAATTAATATTCAAAATTCAAATGGGTTTTGTTACTTTTAATTGGAAACAAGGCTGGAGCTGTTTTAATTCTTTTTCTCAATGGGTAACACCTAAATCCATTACTCATGCAGTTTTAAATTGTTTCCTTCATATAAATCTGAGTATTTTCCTCAAATTTATTCTTCTACACAAAACACTAGTTCTTCAAAACTCCATACACATATTATTTAAATAAAATGTATTAACATGGTGTCAACTACAATAGAATGTCAATTTGTTTGGGGATGCAGACAGTGTTCACAGAATCACAGAATCATCAAGGTTGGAAAAGACCTTGAAGATCATCTAGTCCAACCATTAACCTAGCACTGACCATTCTCAAGTACTCCATATCCTTAAGTGCTATGTCAAGCTGACTCTAAAACACCTCCAGGGATGGGGACTCCACCACCTCCCTGGGCAGCCCATTCCAAAACCTAACAAACCGTTCTGTAAAGAAACGCTTTCTAATATCCAGTCTAAGCCTTCCCTGGCGGAACTTGAGGCCATTACCTCTTGTCCTATTGCTTGTTGCTTTGTTAAAGAGACTCATCCCCATCTCTCTGCGAACTCCTGTCAGGTAGTTGTAGAGGGCGATGAGGTCTCCCCTCAGCCTCCTCTTCTCCAGACTCAACAACCCCAGTTCCCTCAGCCGCTCCTTGTACGACATGTGCTCCAGACCCTGCACCAGCTTCGTTGCCCTTCTTTGGACACGGTCAAGTAATTCAATGTCCTTTTTGTAGTGAGGGGCCCAAAACTGAACACAGTAATCAAGGTGTGGCCTCACCAGTGCCGAGTACAGGGGCAAGATCACTTCCCTGTCCCTGCTGGCCACGCTATTTCTGATACAAGCCAGGGTGCCATTGGCCTTCTTGGCCACCTGGGCACACTGCTGGCTCATGTTCAGCCAGCTGTCAACCAACACCCCCAGGTCCCTCTCTGACTGGCAGCTCTCCAGCCACTCCTCCCCAAGCCTGTAGCGCTGCTGGGGATTCTTGTGGCTGAAGTGCAGCACCCGGCATTTGGCCTTATTGAAACTCATGCAGTTGGCCTTAGCCCATGGCTCCAGCCTGTCCAGGTCTCTCTGCAGAGCCTCCCTACCCTCGAGCAGATCAACACTCCCACCCAACTTGGTGTCATCTGCAAACTTACTGAGGGTGCACTCGATCCCCTCGTCTAGATCATCAATAAAGATGTTAAACAGGAGTGGCCTCAAAACATTGAACAACATTGGAACTGACTTCTTCTCACAGGCAACCAAACTGCCATTTAGTGCAACATTACTTCTCAGCCTTAACCACAGTTGTGAATAATCCCACAGCAGTGTCCCTAAACTTTGGTTAATTGCCTCTACACTGTCATAATATGTCAGACAAATCCCAAGGCTGAAATAGTCCAGAATTTAATGGAATTCTGCCGACGCGGAAGTCTCGCACCCAACTTAGACGACCAATTTGATCAAGCTGATGCCACTTTATTAAAGGCTACACAGCAATTTATACTCTATCACAAGCTTCACGCGCCGCTATCTTATTGCTAATAGGCTAAAGCTACTTGTTCACGCGCCCTTCTGCCCTCTATGATTGGTCCCAGTGTGGTGTCCACGCGCTGCTCTCCCCCCAGGTAGACCCCCTGTTTTCGACATTCCAACATCTTTATCTCTTGGGCAGGAATGTAGTTTCTCGGCCGTCTCGGCCTTGTTTATGTCCTTGAACACAGCTGCAGCTTGCTGTTACAGTGAGGCCCCTTGGTCTGGATCTCTCACAACACGTCCGTTGTTCTCCAGCGATGCCACAGAATTCAAATGGCATTACTGTTATTTTGATTTTTCAGAATATTTTATGACAAGGTCACTGACTTTGCACACTATCTTAAATCCACTTTTCAACATTCATTTTTCAAAATGAAAACCATCTGGGTCCTTACCTGACAGCCACATTAGAACCTCATCTGCACATGTCACAATACTGTCACCATTCTTGAGATTTCCTCAGTGATTTTTTTATCCTAATTTCTCACCATTTAGATCTGTAACTTCATTAAAGATTCTTTGATATATTTAACCTAGCTCCTGGTGGTAGAAGGGAGAAGCTTTAGAGCTCTAGTGTATAACATTCAAGCTTCATAGGAATTCCTCCAAAAGAGGGAGATGCTAAATTTGGCTTCCTCTGGACATTTTTTTTTTTTCCCTTTAAAAAAAGAAAATTTCTGTCTTGTTGTTTCATACAAGCAGAGTTTCAGGATTTTCCAGACAAATAACAATTGCACTTGCATAGATAATCAGTTCATATGGTCCACAGCCCATAAATTTGATCCATCTGCCATATTTACTATTTCTATATGCAATATTTAGTATTGTGTATGTCCTCTTACCTTGATTGTAGACTGCATGCAAGCATATTTCTATCTGAAAAATCATGGATAAACATATGGTAATCCTAGTCACAGAAATTTTTTTTCACCTGGAACCTTCTTTTTGTCTTTTTCTGGGAGGAAATTTCACCTTGTACATCTGCTGATACAAGAGATAATTCCCTGTTGCAAGTATAACAAAGCCTAAATGTACAGCTATTTTACATTTTCTTTAATTGGTTGGTGTGTTTCAATTGATATGAGCGGGTATGTCTTCAGAGTTTCAGATGATACTGTAACAGTTTTTTGTCACACTTGTGTAATCTAGGCTACTGACAGAAATTCCCACTTAACTATATTCCCCTGAAGCCAATTTATACAAGTGAATAGAAAGGATTACATAGTCTTTTCATTGCCCCAGCACCTGACACAAAGCAGCCAAGCCATTATTTTCACTGCTTTAGTGTATATGCTAATTCTAATTGCTCCACTTTATCACAGTCTTGCAATCCTAAAACTGAGACAACTTAAGAAGTGAAAATTATTGCATGTAATTTTTTTTTTAATTACACAGATGTATCATGGCTTAATAGAGATATAAAGCATCTAAAAATTTTAACAACAATTAATGATGACACATATTTTGAGTGGCTCCAGTTCAATAGCATTCTGAAAAATATTTTTAACAAATGAGACCATTATTGTTATTCTTTGCATTTAGATGATTAGTAATACACACATCTGTTAACTAAGAATCCTGAATTCTGAATACATCTGAAATGTTATTACAGGAGGATTTTCTAGTGGACTGGACCAGGATTTACTCAGAAAATAGATTTAAACAAGAAAGGAAACAATATTCATATATGCACAGCAGTAATAATTAATACTTTGTAAGCAAAAACTCAAACACAAGGAATCGTCAGATAGAAAGTTTTCTGTGCAACAGTAAGTTCGCCTTCATTTAATGCTCAGCACAATGTTTTTTCCTTACAGGATTCCTTCATATTCAATGTGACTGATATAAATGGTTATTGGCCTGCTACTCAGAGGGGTTTTGAATTTTTTTTTTTTAATGGTTCTAAGCATTCGTTAAGACAAACTACTAGAAGCTTCTCATTTTAGAATCAAATATTCAACTGTTTTCATGAATTCATAACATAATAACTCATAATAACAGGTTATTCATATGGTACTTTTGTACTTCACCTATATTAATTTATCTTCACAAAACTTATGTGAGAGGAAGGCATTGTATTATGCTTATTTTCTGATGTCAATCTGAGACACAGAGATGAGGGTGGAAGATGTAAGACTACATCTACATCTGAGATGTAGGACTTGATTTTACAGAACACTTAGCATTTTATAGACCTTACAAATTCAAATAAAAGTTCAAAGTAAAGTTGTTGCTCAACAATTTTTCAAATCAGACTCCAGGTGTCATGTCAAACACTCAGAAAATAAAAAATATATAACTATGGAACACCTTAGAAAAAATGTGGTGTAAATGACTTGCCTATCTTCATACAACTTGTGCAAGAGAAAACTCTAGAATATGATACTCCAAGGTATTATACATCTTTTTGAGATTTGTAATAGATTATTTTTCAGAGCTCAAGAATAAAAATTTGAAAAATAGCCGTACAGATTAAACCAAAATTAAATTCTTGTCAGCTTTTTGTGGAAGAGAACTGGTTTCAAGTAACAAAAGCACCTTGTATGTTAACATTCTTTAAAAAAAATAAAAATTGGTAGTATTTTACAAAGTGAATGAGTTAAAAAATGACATATGAAAATACCACAGTAAAATGGTTGCTTATCTCCCCTTCCAAAAGCGCTCATATTATTGTAGGTTTGTTCACAATCAAAACTTAACATTCCCTAAAGTTGAGATCATCCATTTTAAGTCTCCTCATTCACTAGACACCTTTCAAGTTTTTGAAGTGCTAAGGCTTGGACAATAAGCCCAAGCCCGAGTTGACCTATAGATGAATCCTGTACATTTTATAACTGATAACCATTGTGCTAATTGGTATTATACTGAGTTATAGCAAACCACCTATTCTGATGTAAAAGGTGGGAATACTGAAGCCTGAGCAACAGGCCCTGAACTGAAACTGCTAACTCCATATGTAGTCATTAGTGAAATATGCATAGAAGATGTAGCTTAAACATCATAAAACATGTCTATCTTGAATGTATCCTTATATTTCTTTATGTGTGAGCAAGATAACAGGGCCACAGAAACAGTTATCTGGCCTTGTGACCTTGCTCATAAATTAACTAGATAAGCAGGGAAACTCCCTTAGCTTCTCCCTTAAGCCCTGGCCAGGCTCTGGGGGGAACCTAATGTGAGATGAAAACCAGATATTTCCGCTTAAAACAAAGGTGCCAGATATTCTGGCTAGCTGATTTTTAGGTATATAAGGCTGGACCCGCTCACAGCGACTTTGGAAGCCTCACCTATGGGTGGACGCACCGCGTAGGATTTCCCACTTGCCGGGACAGGCTCTCCAAATCCTCGCTGTAACCGGGGCTGCCCAGCCACTGCGGATCTGGATGATGGTAAAGTATGCAAGTGGTGATGTATCTTTCTTAATCACTGTTCTCTCTCTCAGTTAGTAATGATTTGATGCATTACCCTGTATCTTCCTATTTGTTTAAGTGCACTATTCTGTCTTTTCTTACTGTATGTTTTCTGTATTATTCTGTTATATTATTTAGTTATTTCTAGTAAATGCGCCTGCTCTTTTCACTCTGGTGTCTGAGTTTAATTGATATCCTTGATCAGCAAAACAGTTTTTCAATAAATGAAGAAAATGAGTGATTCATCTCCTGAGCATCCAGTCTATGTCATGACTGAGACAAGGTCCTACGGGAAATAAATTCTTTTTTTCAAAATTGTTTAATTCTTGTGTATTCAAGTTGCAAGGCAACATCCATTTGTCATTTCCTAATCTCAGATACTTTGTCTAATGTGTGGGCACACACCTGTGCATGGGGTTTTAAGAAGTAAACGGATTTCCATGTTGTACAGTTTATGATAAAAAACAAGAGAGTGATGAAATGTTAAAATCTTCAGCTCTTTTCAAGACTGCGAAAGGGGGACAGTTCAACACTGCTTGATGGCTTGCTCACTGCTGGCTCTCGGCTCAGTCGTTCTCACCATCATCAACATCTTATCTCAGTATCTTTGCTTGGCCAGTTCAGTTCTTCGCTTGCCAATCTTAGTTCTGCTTGTCTGCTTCCTGTATACATTCAGTCATAGCCCCAGCACCATAAGCCTTATATAGCAAACCCACTTTAGTGATTCATCTTAACCAACTGTCCTCCAGTAGCCTTAAATTATCAGTTCCTTTACCCTTCTCGTCTACCATGTCATTTTTTAAGCTTCTTGTTCAACTGATAAAGATGAATTATGCTGAGATTTAACAACCAAAGCCTAAGGGGCATATGAGGGTTTCTGTCTGCACAGAATTTCAAAGTCTTATAAATGGGTCAAATTTATGAAAATGTTCACAAAGTTGGCAAAGCATGGCTGACACAAAGGTCACCCATGCCAAATTTTAAGACTTATAAATGAAAGTACTATGTTATTTCAAAGTAGAAATTTCCATAGTTTTGTAAATGGGAGAAACTTCTTGCCTCTGATCTCATTTTCAGCAGTAACTGCATTAATAAGATTTAGTCTATAGTTCCAAGACCTTACTGAGTAGACTGATAGTACAGATGTGATTTGGTTTTGGTATGGGCACATGATGATATTTTTGTTCCATCAGAGCATGAAATAATGGAACTTATGTTCACTTTACACATTTATACTGCTCTAAATCAGTTCCAGGTAACAGATGACACCTGATTTAACATATGTCAGAATTAAGTTTTTTATGGTGTAAAAAGAGTGAATCAATAGTGAGTGTGTTGTCCCATAATTGACATAAAATCATAGTAGTTTTTGTCTGAGCTTAACACTGTATTTAACCTCCTGTTACATTGTGGTTACATACTGAATGTAACCACATATTTTCAGAATGAAAAATCTCACATCCAGTGATTAAAGTTTGTCAAGGTTTCAAGCAAGCGAAAAGTGAATTCTTGCAATATGAAGACAGTTACCCATATGATTAGCAATGCTAAAAGTTAAATGTGTAATAAAGAAGGTATCAAAAGCTAAGAATGTTTCAAAATAAAATCAAGATTCTAATGTACATTCCTCTAGTGGAATTCATCTAGTGAAAATTGCAAATTCTCAGGATGCCCACTAAAACTCAAGGAAGTAGAGCAGAAATTATGTGAAATATAATAGACGGAGGTATCTTAATTAGGCATCCAAATTTACTGGAAATGAGCCTCAGAGTTATAACACTGACTTGGATCTGCATGAAAAGAAAGGGCTTCTTTAAGATAAAATAGTTTAAAAAGTATTAAAAACCTGCCCAAACAAAAATGATTCCATTAAAGTCTGAAATGTTTCTGACATGAAGAACCTAGTATTTAGTAAAGAACTATTATCAAAAAAATATGTATTCATAGCTGCTTCTAAGATTGCAGCATACATATGTAGTAAAGGTCTGCACATATAAAAAAATGAGAGTTAGTTATTGAGCAAGAGTTACTTACTAGCAGGTTTTAGGGAAAAACATTAAAGGTATTTTTAAGCAATTTCCTTTTTTTTTTCACTTTCCTGTATTGCCACAACTGGAACAGAAATGCAGATCAGATGAAAGAATGGTTGACACCTGAATTGTATTTCCCATTCTCCTAGGTAACCACACAAGAGCAAGGAGCTCATAGCAACTTTCTTCTCTCTTTCTTCCTCTCCCACACCCCAAAAATCATAAACCATAGAGCACTTTTAGAAAACAGTAATAAATAAGAAAATGTTAATTATTGCATGTGTAGAAGAGATGAGGCAGCACAGAAACTTGACAATGAGATTTCCCAACAGAGAGAAAAAAAAATGACTCAAGGCAAATTTCCATTTGACTTCAATAGAAGGAGGAACATGCTCTCTTCATTGGTTGGCATGATCAATGTATGTTTGAACTAGAAGTAATAGAATTATAAAAAAAGCAAAATGCATGATGATGATCAAGAACATGTCTTCCAGCTGTGGTCTAGACAGCCAATAAAACTCCTACAGAAATCAACAGAAGTTCTTAGACTTACATGAATGAGGTATCTGAAGCTATGAAGCTATCAGGTAATGTTACTGGGAAATCCTAGAAGCTCAAGTATTTTAAAAATGGACTGGACAAAGCACTGGAGAATATCAGGTACATAGTAAAGCTCAGTGGTAAGGATCTAACTTAAAATTCTGAAAACAGCATGAAAGCTGTGTAAACTGAACCCATATAACAAACAAAATCACTTCTGAATCTACAATACTGTGGTTTTGCTGACTTAGTTATGTTTTGACATTGTGATCCATAATTTAGTTCAATTCACAGTCTATGTTGGAAATGAGAACTATTAAAGAGAAATAACTCCTATTTTATAAATTGCTATAAAACAGGGAAGGGGGACAGGGAGTGACAAGAGATCATTAATTATAAGTGGATTTTACAGTGTATTTGAGTACCCAAAAGGAAAATGGATAATAACATTAAAACTAGTCTCAGCAAATACATATTTGGTGGTTTTCTGCCAACAACTGCCTGTGCAGACTTGAACTGTAACAGAAACATTTATTATAGTTGTGCTCTGCAAGACCATTGCAACAAATGATATGTACAGCTTTTCACCATGCAAATCTTGATTTTCAGGGCTGTGTACTGCAGGGATGAAGACTCTCTTTGAGCTCAAACATGAAATCTGCAGTTGATTTGTGAAGACATTTGAATACATTCAAACTCTTTCCTAGACAGTGGTGGTATTACAGAGCAGTAGAGAGTACTTGTGTGCTTAAATGTTGTCAGAATTTGAGAGTATGAGGATTTTACTCACATTCTCAAAAGGAAGGAAAAGCAGGGACTGTTTGGCCTCTAGCCAACATATAGATCTCCATATCAATTTTCTGTGCTCCAAAGAAGCTCCCTCTCTATCCAAGCACATCTTTTATTTTCCTCTCCTTCAAGTCCTCATCAGTCCTTGTCAACCAACTTTGCCTCCTTCTCTGCATTTCCTATTTTACTCTGGGCCTTCTCCTCATCACTCCCACATAAACTACTGAAGTTCGTGTGTTGAGAAGGAGTTCTGTCAAAGGGGTATTGGTTCCAAGATGCTCTGTGTTGGGGAAGCTCTGCACTACAGGATATTAAGGGCTGAACACAAAATATTGCTGAGGATACTGTGAAAGGCTAGGGGGAATTGCTGCATTGGGGCAAGGAGCCATGAACTAGGCAATTTGGCCTTGGTGTCCTTGGAAGTGGTGTGGACGTGTTGTAGATACGAAAGTATTGCGCTGCACTAGGAAGCATGGAAATAGTAGGTAATCTGAGGAATATGGAAGCCTGAAATGTATGACAGAGCCATGACATTATGCTATGTGGTATGTCAGAATTGACCATTAAGAAGTCCTTTGTCAGATGGCATACTGGCACTGTAAGGTTGGTAATGGTTAGAAGTGAGGTACAGATCTGTGTCATGAGGCTCATGGGAGAAGAATAATATGCAGAATCACAGGGAACTCTCTGGGGTATGAGTTACTAGCAGAACATCTAAAAGATATATGTTAATATGCAGAATGTGAGCAGTATTTTGCAAGTCCTGTTTGATACCTTGTAGGAAACAAGTCCCTGTGAACATGTTACAGTGATACAGAATATCTGTATAAAGGGAAACTGTCTGGGAGGAAGAGATATGCCACTTACGCAGACAAGCATGAGAAATCCTCTGTGGATTGTGAGCAAAAATATGTAGAATGTTAAAGCATCAGCACTTTTCTAACATGTGCTGCAAAGCTGATCTAAATGCTCCCAAAGTCCTACCTACTCTCACCCCTTCATTTTACATAGGTACATTTTGCTGCTGCTGAAATAGATGTCCAAGCAAGGAAACTAAATATTTAAAATAGCTTTATTTAAAATTTTGGCTTTTCAAGTCTCTTTCAGTTAGATAAGATTTTCTTGTGAAATTTCTCACCACATTTTGCAGGTGGGTTTATTGCCTGAACTGTGCTTATCAGATCACAATTGTCTTTACATTTCTCTCCTTTCTTTCCTGGTCCAGCAACCTAAATGCATTCCGCATGACAGTAATTGCATTGGTCCCTGTCTCACTCCACTGTGAATTTAAGCAGCAGCTAAGGATATGTCATATCCAAGACATCTCAAGGATTCAACACACACTTCATTCAAGCATTCCACACACACTGCACCTCCTTTCCCTGACACACCTCTAAACTAGGGATTGCGAGGAATTATAGTAGAGAAAATGCTGTATTGCATTTATAGGTTGTAAGAGAATACCCAGCAAGGAAAAACCATCTCTGCCACTTCAGAAAGGGGTTCTCATCTCTTCTTCCTGGTCAGCCAGTCATTCCTCTTCTGCCTGCTAAACATGGATCAAGGATCAGAGAATCTTCATAGTTCATTAGTCATACAAATGTAAATATTTCTCAAGGTATACCATATAACAGACAAAAAGTAGACACTAGATAAAGTCCATGGCTTCTTGCTAACATGTGACTGAGTCCTTTATCATACTACTTGTTTTCCTACTTTCATGTGTAAATTTTAAACTTTTCCTTTTATTTTAAAAAATTCTCCAGTTTTCTGCTTAGAAACACAGATGTTGCTCAATTGATTTTTGTCATAACTGAAGTAACCTGTGTGAGTGTATGGTGCTGCAAGATTTCTTTTTGACTAGTGGATAATGAAAATAAACTATCTACAAAACTATATTTTTCTTTAATTGGATTTAATCCTGGCAGATCTCTGCAGCCATCATTTTGATAGTTTGCCTAGTTTGTCAAGAAAACTACATGCTGCTGTTTATTCAGTCTTCTTTCTCAACCCTTATTTCATGTTTCACTTTCCATTTTTATGACATCATTGTTATATGTAAAACAGAGACTGATAGAAGATGATTCTTTTTCTGTTGAACAAAGCTGGATTGCTTGAAACTTATAGGAACCTCACACCTATATTCTACAAATGTATGGACTATGACAACTCAAAATAACCATGTTCTTCCTACTTCACTATGCATACTAATTTAAGTTTCACACCCTCTATGGGTTGTGCAGTAACTAGGTGCAGCATTTTTTACCCCTGGCATTTCTCATCTCAGTCGTTGATATTTCTCATCTTTTCTAAAAATAGCATTTCTTATTTTTTATAAAATTTCCTTGGGATGCCAGAAGAGCTTTCCATGTGGCTTTTCTTCTCTTACTTTTTTCCTGTTTCTCTTTTATCTTTTTTTCTTTGAGATCCTGTTCAGCAAGACATTTAATAGTATCAATGGTATAAAATATACTTTACTGTAAGATTTAAGAGAGTGCACAAATTCAGGTGGCATTTAGAATATTCAAAAGCTGTCTATAATTGCTTGTTTTGATATTTTTAAATAGTAAACCTTTGTAGTTTGTTTTTGTTGTTTTGATTTGTAATGTATATATTTTAAACATAATGAATAAACTTAAGTTCCAATCAATAATTTAATAGCAATAGGTTATTTATTTTTCCTGGTAAATTCCACCTCCCATACACATTGCTTGAAAAGTGAATGGTTAGTGGTGAGAATGAGAGCTAACTTTTGAATTTGGAAGTTGAATAACAGAATAGCATGGGACAGAGTGAGTAGACAAGGAACTAGAGGATTACTATTCATCTCAGCCAGTGTCAGTGCTCTTGACATAAATTCATCAACTTTCCCTTGTTGAGTAGTCTATTGACATAGAAGTCTCCTAGTGAATTTCACATAAGGAACCTGCTGTGTAGTATTCAAACTTTGACATATAATGTTTTTCTGTATCTCCATTTTAGGCATGTGTATCAATACCTGAAATTTAGAAGCCTTGAAAACCTAGAGGTCTCCTTGGAGGATTAGAAAGACTTCAATGTTAGCATTTTTCTAATTAGGCCAGGAATAAAGGTGCTGCAGTTTTATCTGTTCTTCATAGAAAATTTTGATGTTTGTAAGTGGATGAGTTTACACAGTAAAATATAGGCAGAAGTTATTGGCCATTCAGTGACTAAAATGAACATAATTAATAAGTGAAATGAAATTGCTTCAGTAATTTGTATATAATGAATGAAGATTTAATCATCTTACAGTTTTGGAGCTAATAATGGTCTCTGATCTTGCAGTCTTCACTCAGTTCTAACTCACAGTGTCACCCTTTTTCTACTGATAAAAATGACTAAAGAAAACATTAATGTTTTAGAATGAGTGCATTAAGAAATGTAAAAAACCCCATGAAGTCAGGAACCAAAGATCATTGTGAGAGATGAAAGCAGATATTCTGCAGGGAAACCAATGACTTCATTTTCAGATTGCTACCCTTGATTCTTCCAAGTTTGTCCAGCTAAAACTTGCAGCTGGAGCCCTCCTTGTAGACTAAGATCTTCACACACAGTGTTTAGAATGCAATGTTTAGAAGCTCTCTGACAATGCAGAGAGATGCAGAGGCTTTAATGTATGCTTAATTTATAATATAAACTGACAATATATTTACCACAGCATGACTACCAGAACAGATATAATCAAGTTCCTAGCTTATTTTAATGAAACCTGTATGTTCACTTTCGTCTTTCTTTAGGAGTCAGACACAGGGATGAGTGCACAAATCTGACATTCATCTTATGATTTATAGACAGATAAAAGTGACCCTGTGTCCCCATCCTGTTATAAGCAGTCTTTTGCCAAGGGGGAAAAAAACAACCAACCAACCAAAAAAAAAAATCAAAAAAACAACACAAACAAACAAAAAAAAACCCAACAAAAAACCAAACAGGTGACAGGCAAGTAATAGCAGTTTCTAAGAATGAGTTTCAAGAGAATTTCATTTGAAAGAACATAGAAGGATAATCAGCAGTAATAAATGTAGATACCTCTTTTATATATATAAAAAAAAAATGCTCGAATTCTTGGAGACTTTCTTGTTAGGGCCTTCAAAAAGTCAAAGGTGTTGAAAGCATTTTTGTTACTGTAGAATCATAGAATCATTTAGATTGGAAAAGACCTTTAAGATTGAGTTAATCTGTTAACCTAACACTGCCAAGTCCACCAGTAAACCATGTCCTTAAGTGTCACATCTACACATCTTTTAAATACTTCCAGGGATGGTTACTCCACTGCTTCCCTCAGCAGTCTGTTTCAATGCTTGACAACACTTTTGGTGAATAAATTTTTCCTAATATGCAATCTAAACCTCCCCTGGTGCAACTTGAGGCCACTTCCTCTTTCCCTATCACTTGTTATTTGGAAAAAGAGACCAATACCCACCTTGTTACAAGCTCCTTTCAGGTAGTTGTAGAGAGCGATGAGGTCTCCCCTCAGCCTCCTCTTCTCCAGACTAAACAACCCCAGTTCCCTCAGCTGCTCCTCAAAAGACTTGTTCTCTAGACACTTCATCAGCTTAATTGCCCTTCTTCAGACACACTCCGGCATTTCAATGTCTTTCTTGTAACAAGGAGCCCAAAACTGAACACAGTATTCAAGGTGCAGCCTCACCAGTGCTGAGTACAGGGAGATTATTACTTCCCTAGTCCTGCTGGCCAGGACTAGGACCAATAATAAGACCTGGTGTTTGAAAGACATGGTTGGTCCTGAACACACAATGCAATATCACAGAGAAGAGACTGAGATAGCATGTTCTATTTGTAATAAAGCCTAGCTCTTTTATAGCTTTCATTTTGATGTGAGAAGCCTTTGCAAAGTAGATCACTGACACTGTTCCTATAGGCCAAATGGAAAAATGGAAGTAGAAGGGTGGAAAGTACTTCTCTGGAGTCAACTACCAGGCTGGCAACAAGTTACTTTGGAGAGGAGTTTCTGTCTTCTTTCAGAGAAAAGCCACAGAAGAGTAGGGACAACATTTGAGACAGAGAATGTTTGCTCTCGTGAGGGACTGACAGACCAAGGCTAGTCATGCAAACTTGATGTAGAGTTGCACTCAATTCAGGCAGATTTGGCGTAAGGAGTCTTTGAAAGGAGGCCTATACCCCAAAGTACTTCAGAGAATGAGTGACACATTTTTCAGATTTCAGTTACATGATCAAGGAAAATTCAATCCGTTGTAGTGAAGGATCAACTCAAATTAAGCACTGGGCTAGGTCTGGCTGGGATGGAGCTAACTTTCTTAATAGCAACTCATATGGTGCTGTGATTTGTAACAGGAATTAAAACAGTGCTTGCACAGCTTCAAGGCTTTCTCTGTTTCTCACTCTGACCTCCCAGTGAGTTGTCTGGGGGTTGACAAGAAGTTGGAAGGACACACAGCTGGGGCAGTCGACCTGAACTGGCAAAAGGGATGTACCATACCATATAATAAAACTCAGCAATAAATACTGGGGTAAAGAAAGAAGGGGTGGGGATTTTTTGGCTTCCAAGGTGGCCATTGCCTGGAGTTTGGCTGGGCATCATTCTGCTTGTAGGAGGTGACTAGTGATTGCCTTTGCATCATGGGTTTTTTCCTCTTTCTTTCACCTATTAAACTGTCTTTATCTCGACCATGAGTTTTCTTTCTTTTGCTCTTCCTATTCTCTACCTTGTCCCACTGCAGGGTGTGTGTATGAGTGAGAAAGCTGCTCTGTGTGTTCTTGGCTGCTGGCTGGCATAGACCTACAACAAGCGCACACCTTTCTTTTTGTGATGTAGAAAGACCATTCTTACTTTCTTTACTAGAATCAACTGTAATGTCTCAATATCAGATCAGATTAAATGTGTCTAAAAGCCTTCCAACTCTTTTTGGGGTCATATTAGTACTCAGAAAATGTGAAGGAACAAACTATGTCCTTCCCTGTTTCTTAAAGTAATTTGAAAAACAAAATACAGTGTAACATCAGTACAGATCAAGAGTGATACAGTTAAAAAAATCAGTGACAAGTTCTTTTGCCTTAGTTATATAGGTATCACACAGATCTGATGTCTTACACAAAATTTGTTTTCAGCTCAGATCTAGAATCCATTATTTCAGCATTCTAGGCTATGGTACCCCAAAAAAGCAATGTAAGAGAGTTCTCAGAATGTCTGTTTTCCAGTCAAGAACAGTGGCTTCTGACACATAGGAAAACATCTAGCATACACTAGACATAGCTGCATCCAATCAAATCCAACAAACATTTTAAAATATATTTTTAGGGTTTTTGACACCAAAACTTATTTTTCCATTCATTGGAGTCTGGCAGCATCACTTCATTGCTGTTGACAAATTTGCAACTGAAAATACTGAGAGAATTTAAATCTGTCTAAAGGAACAATACAGTTCTATTCTATTCTACTCTTGCTTTCAAAGCAAAATGCTGAGAGTAGACAGCCTTTACATTGGTAGAAGATGCTGCAGTGATGCTAGTATTTTTAGTTCCCAGGTGAGTATTCACATTTCTAATGGATTCAGAAATGGGAAAAACATAATTGTTGAAAATGTCTCCAATTCCGTGACTCGTGAAGTTGCGTTCAGCTGGATTAGATACACAGAGCCCGGTGCAGGAACTAGAATACTGCTATGCACTTTGATAATTCAAATAAATTTGAGATCATTTCAGTGGAACAAGGCTTAATATTTTCAGACTAGGTTTCAACCTTCCCTAGCAGATAAATTCAGTTCTTGCAAACAGAGTTCTGCAAGTGCATCCCCAACTTGGCTATTTCTTAAAACAGAACCAAGCCAAACATGTTCAAATGCTGCAGATCTCTGTAATAGATTTAGAAGATGAATGAGCTGACATTAACAGACACTATGCCTGTCTCAACTGAAGGAGTTTCTGTGCATTTTATATAGATTATCCTAGTTTTTGCCATCATGTTGAAGAACTTTTGCACCAAAAGGTTGTATCCAGAAATACAGAACAGGAACCAGTTTCAGTTTCCTTTATAAGGTCATTGTTAACAGCTTTCCAATCTGACCAGAAGTAGCCATCTAGAAGTAGATTGTTTCATTTTCTAAATCCTCAGAATCACTGGTCTCTTAACTGAGACTGTGTGCTAGTTTTAGTGGTGATGTCCCATATTTTGCAACTAGTTACATTTTTCATGCAAGTTAATTTTTCCACTGCTGCAAAAAGGATTTTGTGATTCAGCCCAATCACAAAGGGAATGCAGAAAACAAATAAATTGCCATGGGAACATATGACTGATAATACTGGTAATGTGTTTGGATTTTTAGATCAAAGACAAAATAGAAGATAATGTCATTTTTTCATTCATTTGCTGTATATAAACATAAGATTTGTTATAGACATTAGTAAAGAGTGGATGACAACAAAAAAGATGATTGTTTTTCTCTACCGCTTTATGAACATATCCCTAAAAAAGGTTCAATGTTGGTAATAAAAACGTTACGGAGCTTGAAACAAATACATTGTGCAAAGGTGTATGTTCCTGTAAGTCTCAATTTGTGTTTTGTGGTTGCAGTCTGCTCAAACCTAGTTTCAATATGCAGTGTTTTTAATTCCTACAGGAGTTTGAGTTTAAAAGAAGTAAGAGTCTCAAAAAGATATTTTTATCTGGAGAAAATTCCAATATTACCTACCTGGGATAACGAAAACAAATAATCCTCCACACTGTCTCAAAAACTACACTGAAAAAAATAGTTGGTTTGTGTATGCGTACAGATATGGATATGTGGATATATTGCATCTACTATTTAATTGGCGTGTATCTACATTTCAGGTTTTTTTCTGGGGTTTTTCTTCTTTTCTTTTCCTAAATAAATGAACATGCATTTTCCTTGTGTCTCATCTTTTGTGGCACATAGTCCACATTGCATTCAAGTTTTGCATGCTTAGTTAAAATCTGTGTTAGATATGCTGATGAGATGCATCCCAGAGTCCTGAGGGAACTGACTTAAGTAGTTGCCCAGACACCCTCCGTGATATTTGAAGTCATGGCAGTCAGGTGAAGTCCCTGTTGACTGGAAAAAGGGAAACATTGCACCCATATTTAAAAAGGGTTGGAAGGAGGACCCTGGGAACTACTAACCTGTCAGCCTCATGTCTTTGCCTGGGAGGATCATGGAACAGATCCTCCTAGAAGCTATGTTAAGGCACATGGAGGACAGGGAGGTGATTCAAGACAGTCAGCATGTCTTGCCTGACAAACCTAGTGGCCTTCTATGATGGAGTGACTACATCAGTGGATAAAGGAAGAGCTACTCTCTGGACTTCTTAAAGGCCTTTGACACAGTCCCCCCCAACATTCTTCTCTCTAAATTGGACATAAATGGATTTGATGGATGGACTATTTGGTGCATGAGGAATTGGTTGGGTGGTTGCACCCTAAAAGTAGTGGCTTAATGTCCAGATGGAGATCAGTGACAAGTGGTGTCCCTCAGGGGTCTGCACAGTGACAAGAACTATCTAATATCTTAATCAGTGCACAGACAGTGGGATCAAATGCACCCTCAGCAAGTTTGCAGATGACACCAAGCTGAGTGGTGTGGTTGACATGCCTGAGGGATGGGGATAGCATCCAGAAGGACCTGGGCTAGCTTGAGAAGTGGGCCTATGTGAACCAGATGAGGTTCAAAAAAGCCAAATGCAAGGTCCTGCATATGGATTGGGGCAACCCTGGATATCAATACAGACTGGGGGATGAAAGGATTGAGAGAAGCCCTGTGGAGAGGGACCTGGGGATACTGGTGAATGAAAAGGTGGACATGAGCCGGAAATGTGTACTTACAGCCCAGAAAGCCAACTGTATCCTGGGCTGCATCAAAGAAGCATAGCTAGCAGGTCAACAGAGGTGATTCTGCCCCTCTTCTCCACCCAGGTGAGATCCCACCTGGAGTACTGCATCCAGCTCTGGAGTCCTTAGTACAGGAAAGACATGGACCTTTTGGAGCAGGTCCAGAGGAGGGCCATGAAAATGATCAGAGGGTTGGAATATCTCTCCTATGAAGAAAGTCTGAGAGAGTTGGAGTTGTTCAGCCTGGAGAAGAGAAAGCTCCAAGAAGGTCTTATTGTGACATTTCAATATTAAAGGGAGGAGAGGAGAGGAGAGGAGAGGAGAGGAGAGGAGAGGAGAGGAGA